>VUJU01002689.1:3173-34065 GCA_009835225.1 Aphis craccivora
TTGATCGCCACATAAATTCTGCCAAGTACGAGTCTAAAAAATTTCTATCCGTCCCTTTACGTTTTTTGTTACCCCATTTGGCCACACCCCACATTCACAAAAATGTGATCATTGTTTTATATTAATTATTATTAAATTTTTTAAAATATTTTATCAATATATCGTCAATAAATAAAAATTTTAATTGTATCATTGTTTTATGTTAATTATTATTCAATTTTTTAATATTATATCAATATATCGTAATAAATAAACATTTTAATTATATCATTGTTTTATATTAATTATTATTAAAATTTTTAATGTTATACGATGTATTTACTATTATATGAATGGCGGGGCGATAACAAACCTGAGTGGCGGGGCTATAAAGTTTTCACTCGCCGTGGAGGGGCTATAACAAACCAGTACCTAATACACTCACAAATTATTCGATATAGCTTAGTTTCGAAAACGGCTGAACCGATTCGAAAGTAAAAATTTTTCACTATATTCAGAGTGATTTTCGTTGGGTTTAAGTCTATTGATTTTTATCACTATGATGTAGTCATTTCTTTCAAGTATATAGCTTATATGTTTATTTTTATCATGGTTGCTACTTATTGTTAGTCGTTTGCAGGTATGCAAATGCAACCGATTGTTAACGATAGCTAACATCATCATGTCATCTATTCGTTTGGCAGTTTATGCACTCAGCGTCCATGAGCTGATTTTTTTGAGGAATTTTATTAATTTACTATGATAAGTGCCATTCAAATGGTTACCTACTTACTTCTTATATGACTAAACGTTAAATATTTATGTTGGAGATGTATGCATGGTGCATGGGCCATGGATATAACTATACACAAGACATGCTCGATATGAATAATTATATGACCTTGTATACTTTTTTACTAAACAAAAACATAAAAGTCATAAAAGTATACGCTCACTAGAGCATACAATTTCAACTAGTACTAGTGTAGTAGTGTATAATAATCAAATAAATATTTAATTCTACATATATACATTATTTATACATGTATACATTTATTTTAGATTTTAAAACACTTATTACCTACCTTCTATAAGTAGGTATGGGAAACAAAAAATTTAAAATGTAATCAGTATTTTTATTTCTGTACAGCATGTAAGTTAAAAAAAAAAAATTGAATAACTGATATTGATTATTCTACGTAACTGCATATATATTAAGTATTTAGTGATCTTCATTGGCCTCTATTGTTAAAAAAGGGTATATAGTACTAAAAGTTTAAAAATATATAAGCCTAGTGTAAGCCGCTTAAGTAGTTACTAAATTCTATCATTCTAAATCTAATAAATTTTTTTTATTAAAGTTACCAAAATAGATTTATATTTTAGTGTGTGATATCACCATCATTCATAATGAATACTTAAACATACTTTTTGGATATAAAAAGTTTTGTTTCCAGACACGTAAGACAAGTACATCATTGACAACCCGATATACATTCATTACTCAGCTTAAAATTTGAAATATCTATTCGAAAACAACGTAAATGTTAAAAATTTAAGTATAATAACAACAATAAATATACATATACTCTTTATGTATATACCTAAATAATATATATATATACATAAGCTCAAGGCGGTCTTGATGACCCTATTTTCGATGTTATGGGTCGCATGGCTCGTTCGCACGCTATGCTCTTAAAGTTTCCACTTTATCAGATACAATGACGTTCGTTTTATTATATAGGTACCCTTAGATTGCGGCACGTTGATAGCGTTTAAATGTGACTATCGAGCGAATAAAAAATCGTTGTCGTTGAACGTTGGATATAGGTACGCTGGATTAACTGTTTTTTTATGGTTTTTGCATTATCTTGCTTGTAATCGTGAGCATTATAATTAGGAATAAATGGAAATTAAAAAATATAGGTACGTGTGTATTTCATTATAAATAATTAGTATACTAGCTAGGAGCTACATATATAATAATAATTGTTAACGTTTGTAACAGGTAACAACCAAAAAACACGGCATTTCAATCTCTTGCGACTGTTGAAAAATTTAAAAATTAGGTGAACACTAAGTAGAAAAACAATCTGCGATAAAAAAAAAAAAAAAATAGAGAGAAAATTCATCGCGACGTGCGTTAGGTACCGACAGCTGTTGGGTGATTTTAGATTCTGAGCGGAGCGATGAATGTATTGATTTTACAATATTGTGTGTTTTTTTTTTTTGTCTGTGTACACGATGAGAACGTGTCTTAATAAGGCTTCAATTTCAAACAATGGGGGGGGGGTTTCTGATGGCAAATTGAATCTAGTTGGTGCATTGGGAAGGTCATTTTTTGAAATTCCCAATAGTTTTCAAAAGCACCGGGAAAAACCAAAAATAAATTAAGGAAAAACGGGAATATTTACGCAAAACCTGCAGTTTTCGACCAAATCGATTTTTTTATATGGTTATAATTCAAAAACTAATCACTGTAAATACTTGAAATTTTCACTAAATTTTTATGTTAGTGTTATCTATATACAGTTAAATTTTCACAAATTTTTGACTTTTTTGAGTTATTTATAGACCACTGAAATTTTCGATTTTTTTTTTGAGAAATTTGTTTTTTAAGTGTCGATAAAAAAATTTTGGATGACCAAAAAATATTGAAAATTTTATACAAGGTTTCTTATGAGTTTTCTTATTGTAGCTAAACACATCGTTAGTCACAATTTTTTTTATAAGCGTTTATAGTTCACATTTTTACGAAATCTGTCGAAAACGCGAAAATTCGCAAGTAATTTAGAAGTTGAAAAATCAAAATTTTTTGTGTTTATAACTAAGGATTAAAAATACAACACTAAGTTTTCCATAAGTTTTCCACCAATAGCTATAGAGAAAACTTAAAACATCTCTATAGGAAAAATTTTAAGTGCGTTTGAATTTTAAATTTTTAGAAACTAGCGTAACGATGACGATTTATCCTCAAACGATTTTAAATACTTGTTATTATTCAAAAAGTAGGTATAAGTGGTAGATACTTCAAAATTTTACCAGTTATTTAAATTGGCGTTTTCTTTACATGATTTAATTTTAAAATATTTTGACTTTTTTTGAGCTATTTATAGACAAATGAAATTTTCAATTTTTCTGAAAATTATTTTTTTAAGTGTGAATAAAATTTTTTTGGTTAAATCAAAATACTTGAAAATTTAATACAAAGTTTCTCATAAGTTATTCTTATAGTTATTAAAACATTATAAGAATACATAGGTACATTTTTTTTTTTTATTAACATTTGAAGTTCAAATATTGACAAAAATTCGTCAAAACCATGAATATTTGCAAATTATTTTGTAGGTATAATTCATAAAAATTTTGGTATAAGTAGCTAAGAGTTGAAAATTCAATACCAGATTTTCCATAAGTTTAGCTTATAACAACTATAACAAAACTTAAATTCTGGTATATTCAGGCCATTAAAACATAAACCCCCTTTTCACCAACCATTCGAAATTATATATTCTAGGCTGACAAATCATCTCCGTTCTGAATTGTTTTTCGTATACAATGATACCTATCATTAGATTCAAATTTAACACTCTTATAATACATAATAATTACCCATACGGCACCTAATGTACAGCAGAGCGGTATCCACTTACCCACTTTTTGTGTTTTGATCATGTTAAGTCAGAGACAAAATATACCGCGGCAGTAGGTATAGCGTTCTCTCAAACTATGATTATTCGAACACCGTACATCAGAAAATGGATTTTTTATTTAAATATCTAGATACTACAAAGTACAAAGAATAAAAATCAATAAAAATGAACATTTTTTTACATGGCTCTGTTCATACGTATTAAACTTGGTATTATACTTACTGCGTTTTCTGTATCCTGGAGAACGTAATTTAAATCATCAATGAATTTACTAAAGTCGGTCTTTTTAATCTTCATCTGTATAACAAAAATTTAAATCTATAAATTAATAAACAATTTTAGAAAATGATGTTAGTGTGTTGCATAAAAAACAATTCAAAACAAACTAAACTATTATTATATTGTATTTTTTAAAATAATAAATTAATTTAATACATTAATACAAGGTAAATAGATATATGATAAAAATTGTAATTAGCACCATCTTTAAATCATCCGTAACATATGAAATTACTTTATTCTGTTACGTCCTATTACATTCTAGTCGATATATTTATCAACGCAGGAATGATTATGTTGTGATTTACAGTGTATATTAAAACATTTATTCAAATAGTAAACTACACAAAATACGATATTTAAGAGGACGTTATATTCGCAAGTGTTGTCTCCGTTTACCTACACAAGTATGACTTGGTAAATTTTCGTTCATACCCGTTTTAAAATAGTGTGCTTTTAGGTTTGATATTAGAGTGAACTATAGCCCATTATCAAACTTTTAGGTGAAAACATTATCTATATTCTCTCGTTGGTCATTTAAAATGTTTTAATTTTTAAGGGAGTTATATTTTCAAATATTTTTCATATCCATAACGCATTTAAAAATTAAAATATCGTAAAAAACCAGTGAAAGAACACACATAATATTCTCACTTAAAAGTTTAATAATAGGTCAGCGAGTGCCATTTTATATAGGTTTTTATAGATCTCTTTGTATACCTCCAAGTCATTTTATATTTACCAATATGCTTTAAAAGTTTAAAACATACACATAACCATTGTAACATAACTTTTCATAACCTTTATTTGATTTAATAATATCCATATAGTCAGTACAAAAATATATTTTACATAAGAGTTAAGATGTAAATCTTAAATCGCTACAGTATAATGTAGCGTAAGATATGTAGGTATGACCTCAACAACCAAGTGTATACTAATAGAGTACTATATATTTTTAAGTATTGAAATAACCGTTTGAATGGATAATGTATATCAGTTTACATAATTTATAATAAAATAATGGATAATAAAAATTCAATTTATTGGCAGGTATTGTGTATACATTCCCCTGACTCCTTGTGTTTAAAACATAACATAACATTAAACTTAAACAACGAAAAATAAATAAATAAGAGCATAAACGAACAAATGTAAAGTTCATATAAGAAATTTATAATACTATAATATATGTATAATACTATTTGCGTTTGAAAAATAAGATTCTGGTCAGTGTTTAAGTAGTATACATTATAATTATAATATAATGTAGATATACTTACTTACATATACTTTTATGACAAAAATTAATACGATTTTATGTATTAAATGTATAATAGCAAATACAAATATGTATAACTATGGTATGAACTAAAAGTGTTTGGATAGATCTTTAATTCTCATCAACTAAACCCTATAAAATCATTGGTATCTCAGATACCTGTAACCACAATCAGTCCCTGGTTTGACGACGAAAAGAATATCTAATTTACACAGATTTGTTTTTTTTTTCATCGTATACATTGTTTTTATTGTATTACTTAAAAGCTAACTGAAAAGAATAAACATTTAAAATTAAGTATAATTTAAAAAACTTGAGTTGTATTTATAGAAGATTTATGTTTTACATAATTTACTTTCAGCCATCTTCTTACCTGTTTTAAATTACTTTGACTATTAACTGATGGACGTGATAGTTGTCATAATTATTTATAGAATTAACTACTTCTAAGAATGTTTTGGATTTTATGTTGTCTTGCTACAACACGAACATTGTAATTAGACTAAATGGTAATTAAAATATGCGTGTTTATCATACTAAGTTTATATGTTTAACACTAAGTAATTAGTTATATTAAAATAACCGTTTAAAATAATAAATAAATAGGATACAGAATTTTTTTGATATAAAAAAAAGACAAAGTTACAAACCTTGTAGAAAACTTGAGCAAACGGCAGAGTAAAATAGTTTATTATTTTTTTTATAAATAGGAAAATTGCCATTAAATTAAAAATGTAATAACATAAATAATAAATGTTTATATATATAATATATTATAATATATAAATAATTTTTTTTAGATAAAATTGTAAGTTTAAAGTAAAATAGATAATAGATATCTAACAGTAAAACAGTATGAAACACAAGCAAATATTGTGCTAAAAGCACACTTTTTTGTGATCTTCTCGATTAATTTAAGTAATTAATATGTTACCTATATATTTCAATAATTAATACCTATATAAAAATTTGAATTAGTAATAATACACTATAGGTAGTTGATTTATTTTGTAATGAATTGTCGATTAACTATGAGCATTTTGAATACATTGTATTTTGTATTCTTCAATAATTATATAATCGTAAGACTTTTGTTTAAATTTAGGCTACATGTGTTGACAAGGACTATTTTGATGTGGTTCTTCCATAGATAAAGTATAAAGGTATAGTAAATGAAGGAATCAGTGAAAACTGGTACCGCAAACGTAGTGCTCTTAATGGACCTAATGACTACTTTTTGAACTATACTATTTTTTTAATGTATGTATTATTAAACTAACATCGTTGCCTTACTACTGACTGATTTTTCTCTTAAGCAGATTGAATCAATTTATCTTGTACCAAATCGAGAATGTTTTTGGTCTATACAAGAATTTAAATCGTAGGTACTTAACTCACTGCTAGATTTTATAAAGTCATTAGGAATTAACATAATATGTTAATTCCTAATAGGTTAGGTTAATATATATAGCTATATTAATATATTATACTTATTTTACTGAAACACATAGAATATTTTTTTCAATAAACATCAATACTTATTAATTTATCTATAATTAATCAAATACACATCATTCAATGATAGGTACCAATTGAGGCTTGTTAGTTGTTACAACCTTAACATATTATACCATACTTTTTCGTAGGTACTGATTTTATGATTTATCAATGAACAATACTCATGATAAAATGTTCTACACAGCAAACTGACAATTCCCCATATTTGTTTTTTTTTTTAAATAGGAAATTACACCAATCCCGACGTATAATACTATTTACTAGATACTACTTTGAATTTTTTCCAAGAACAGCCTATATATGTATACACAGATTTTAAATTATTATTACTTTTTTTTTTAATTTTTAAAACTACACAGTATTTAATGTACTTATGTTATTTATTTATTTATTTATTTATTTATTTAATCAACAACAACAATAATAATAAAGTTACAATAATAATAATAAATACAACAAACAATAATAAACAACAATAATAAATGTTAGTACTTAGTATTCAATCAATATTTTTTTACATTAGCAATATTATTATTATTTTTAGAATTAATGATTGACAGTGTTTAAAATTTAAATATTATATCAAAGTATCTAGATTCTTAAAAGTATTATTAATATTCTTTTTTAAAATGCTACAGACTCGAGTTGTTGTTGTGTCTTAGTTATTAGTTTTTACCAATTACCATTAGTAGTTTTTAGTTATATTTTCTTATCTTTAATGATTATTAATGATCCTATAATATGCCAATAGTTTTAAACAAAAATAATAATATATACTATTAAGTACCGGCTACATGAATAAACTTTAACGGTCCGTTAAAAGTATAAAAAGCTGTCATGAATAATAAACATACTAAAACAATTATTATAAATTTTTAGTATTGCAAATATAAATAAATAAGTAATAAACTAAACTAGATAAGATATGTTTCGCAGGTCATGGTTAAACATATTCTTCATAACTATAAAGTAAAAGTTAAAAAATTTTGTAGCAATAAACCGACACTATAAAAAGACTACATAAGTCCTAAACAAAAAGGCAAACTAGATAATATTGAAGTAATGAATGACCATACAATTTTTCTAATGTTCTTTAATAGTAAAATTATAAACATAATATCTCGAACGAGCAATTTAGACACACCGATTTCGTTAATTCATTTTTATTAGTATAATTTTATAATACTATGATAGTCTTGTAATGACAACTTTTGATTATATCCATATTAGTTACAATTATTTTTTAATGTTCATCTTCAAATTTAACTTAGCTATTGCTTATATTTTCATTGAACCCACGTGTCTATGTACCCCGCTAGAGTATATAATAAAAACTTGACTAAATTCAGCTACTCATTTTTTCTTGGTCTCTATTTTTATCATTATTATGAAATAAACAACAAAATTTAAAATTAAAGCTAAAAATTCTCCAATATTCAATCCTTTCCACACTCTAAAGTCTAAATATATAATATATTGTTTAATTCTTATGGTTTAAATACTGCAGTATCCAATAAGTCTATATTTATAATTTATATGTTTTACTACAAAAATATGTGAAAAGACAAAAAATCTTACTCATATATAACTAAATACCAATCACATATGCAATGAATACTAAAAATTCTAAACATTTGGAAAGAAACTTAAAAACAGCCATCTTATTGCAGAAAGTTTAGGACCAGATCATGGAAATAATACTATTCAGTTCTTCAATTAAATCTAAATAGGTACTTGATATTTTGATAACTATACTGTCATAATAGTAGATTAGTAATTATAAATGGAATTAATTTTATTATTATTTCTTCACTTTTTATTTTATTTGAGTTATTGAAACTTCGGAAGACGGCTGACATTCAGAATACATAACTTCTGAAGATAAAAACATAAAATATAATATATAATTAATTTAAGGCATTTCAAAATAAGAGAGTTATCATGAAGTAAATTTTGTTAATGAAAACTAAAGAGACTAAAGTTAAAGTTAAATAAAACAATATAATGTCATTTTTTTTAACTCCACATAAAACAGATTTCAAACAAATGTTTTGAAATTTTGACCATTTTGTCCATTTCAATATAAATAAAAGTTTATAATTAAAAATTATTATTATTTTATCTATTATATATTATTATTTTTAAATTCTTATATATTATACTGTATTATTTAATACATAGGTATAGATATAATATATACGACAAATATATAAATTTTTAAACGTTCTTATTGTACTCGAGTGATGATTCGATATATAATATTATGATGATATTTTCTGGCTTTGTGTATCCTATAAGTTTTTCGCTGCTTCTTCGAGTATAAGTACCTATATTTTTATTTCAAACTCATTATCATCATCCATATTTTGTTGTCATAAGAGTACTCAACAATCAAATAATAGTATTTACACATAATTAATTTTTAGGTTGAAAAAGTTGGACAAGCTATGTTATAAAATAGTTAACAATAAAATTTAATAAAATAATATTATAAAATAAAAAAAAAAACAGTTCTAAGCCCTATGCCGATATGGCTATAATATCCACTAAGTATACTTCATGAATTGTTTTTTTCATATTGCAGTTAAAGTAATTTATTTTACTATATTAGTATTACGGTAGGTAGGTTAATTTAATTTTTACCAAAAACATCGCTTTACTATATATATAATTAATAAGGTATTATAATGCTATTTATTTATATCATATATTATTGTTATTAACTTATGAATTAATACTGTTGACGGCGTTAAAGATTCATCTCGGTGCACGATGCATAGTCATAATGCAATTATTATTGGCTATTGTGTAATGCTAATCAGCACGATACAGAATTTTCTCTTCTTCGCTTTATTTTCCTTGTTTTGGTAATTTACTATTTTTTAATATTATCATTATTAATCATAAATTACGATGCATATCCAATATTCATATTGTCTTTGAATACATTTAATCAAATTCGTTTTATATTTATTATATTTTATTTTGATTCATTGTTGTATCGTCGTACTTGTTAACCCAATGCTGTGTCGGCATCGTACATAATATTATACATTGCTGTGCACTTTTTTATGTTGATTAAATTATTCTTTTATTACTCCTTGTTATCTTAGATATTACCATTAGATATTACCAATCGGTCCTTTGGGTATTCCGTGCACCGTGCATATACAATATACATCCGATTTAAAAACGACGAGAAATAGACTAATTGCATATTGGGATAAACAGACTAAAATAAAATTTTAAAAAGACATTGACGATGATAGCGCACAAAAAAATTTTTTATAATATTAATAAAAGTTTCAAGTCCGAACACGAATAATGTTATTGAATTAAATGAAATGAAATGATTAACTTTAACACCATTATTCTTCGTTTAAATATCTTATCTTGTCCAAATTTGAATTCCAAATATCTTTTATTTTAATTTCAATATGAAATATATAAGAAACTTAGTCAAGTTTAAGCTTCAAACAGTCATAAATTTTTTTTTTGAATTATGCTCAACCATTGTTTTTAATTCCAGAAATAATCAAAAATGAGACACTACGTATTACATATTAAAATCTAAAGTATGAGATATTATTTGAAAAATTTTAAATACAAAAATTTCATCAAAATCCTAACTTAAAAAAGTTATAAAAATAAAATATATATTTCGATATTTCTTAATAAGTATATGAAAAACTTTCGATATATACCTCATATTCAATTTTTAAAATTTTCGACTAGAAACTATTCCTCTTGAATTTGAAAATTTGAGCATTTTAATGCTCTAAAATATGATGCACACACAAAAAAAAAATACAATATGTCATTATTGTAAAATTAATACATTTATCGCTTTGCTCAGTTAAAAAAATCATTTGTTAATTTATACCTAGTACCTATTCATCAAAATATGAACTTATGTTGATTTATTATATCATACATATTGAATCCACATGTACCTATAATTAATAATATATATAATGTATATTTAATAATTTAAGTAAAACTGTAAATTAGAATAAAAATTAAGATTTATTTTTAATTTGAGTTTGTATCGGTAAATTATTTTAGTAATACATGTATTCATATCAGTACAAATAGTACAATATATTCATATATTATATAAAATTAAAATGCAATATATATATAATATTTTTTCACTTAAATATTATCAATCTTAAATAATGTGTAATAAAAAAATGATAAAATATTAGTATAGTATACATACCTATATTATATAATAAATTGAAATATTAATTCGACTAAAATTAGGCAAACATTTTGTAAGGTAATAATATAACAGGACCTTACAATATTATTTTTAATTTGTGCATCAATTTAGTGAAATATAATATAAAATATTATAGTTAATAAATATTAATAATGTGTAAGTATAGAAGAAATATTGTTTTGAAAAAGTCTACTATAATTATTGATTATGCACGATGACCATTCCAAATCCATGAAGTGAAAACTGCGATCAACAAGGTTGTGTAATTGAAAGTTAATAAATCAGCATCTACAAACATTAATTTCATTCAAAATATTAGTTTTACATTTTAATATGACTATATCTTAATAGTTACATAATATACTGAGTATTAATATCATATAGTTAATATTAAATAATCATAGTACTATATAATACTACGATAATACTTATTTTAATTAAATAAGGAATATCAACATTATAAACTCAGTCTGTAAACACATATTTTATTAAACCTTTATTTTTATTCAGCTAATAAAATAATTAAAGGTCAGATGAAATCAAACTGTAAATATTCACACTAGAATATAATGTGTGTTTCCTTACTCTAATGTAATATAATATGCTAAATATTAAGAAAATTTAAAAAAAACATTTCTGTTTATTGGAATATTTTAAAATATAACATAGGAAGCTTTTACCATAGAATAGATTCAGTAAAAAGCATTTTCAAAATAACTTACTAAAATTTAGGCGGCCAGAATTTTCATTCTGATTTAATCAATTCTGTGCTTTTACCACATTATATTATCTTGAAATATTATGAATAATACGACAAAATTGTTTTCTACACAAAGCTGTACCGAAATTGCCTATCCTACGCTCCGTTTTCATATATTGTCTAATTGTTGTTTTTTTACACAGATACTTCAATACATTTTATTTTTTAAGTACATCTTATAAATAAAAATTAAAAATTATATATTAAAAAAATATATATATATAAGCAAGTTTATACCACTCTACTGTACAATATATTTCGGTTAGGCAATAGTGATATTCGATGAATGTGTTAAATTTGAATTCAATGATTTACCAACAAAAAGCAATTTTAAACAGATACGGTGTGTAAACACTAAACACACATATTATATCACTAAGAAAATATATTTTTTGATAATGTAATTTATTTTACTATAAATATTAAATTTATTGTAGGTTGATTTTGTTTTCCGAAAAGATTGGATTTATTAAATTGTTAATATTTAACTATTATAAACCATAATATAGCTTATAACATGTTGTGTTTTTGTTATTAACTTTCGATTAAATTTACCATGTCTTAAATTTAAGCCATGAAATATACCTAATCCGAAAATCATTGTGAATAGGCTCAAGATAAAAATAGGTAATAGCTTAAAATAGATCTACATGTTTCAAAAATAACATTGTGTATAATAAAATTTATAATATATGTAAGAGTCTCAAGTCCTTACAAATAGTTTTTTAACTATAAAAAATTACAAACATCGTTATACTTTTAGAATTTTGGTCCAAATTTGAATTTCAAATATTTTTTAGAAAAAAATTGTACTTATATATTTTTAAATCTGTTAGATTTGACATTGTATTTTCAATTTTTCGTTTTGCATTTCAATTGAATATTTAAATGAAAACAATTTTTTTATTATGTTATTTTATTTTATTTTAAAATATTATTCATAAAAAAAACTTATTTTTTTTTAATGATACATATATTATTATAAACTATTCTCAAATATTTTTCAAAAGTATTAGTACAGTTTACCATTATATTTCTATAGTAGAAAATATCTTCAAAGTTATATGTAGGCTGACGTAACCTAACTCAGAATAGTTTTTTATATGATTGATTGAATTCAAATTTAGCATATTCATTAAAGTGACTGTTTTAATTGATTCTTTAAGACTGTTAAATGACAATAATGAATATCACAATGGCCTACTTTATAACTTGACACCTGATAAATAGCAGATACAGTATCCCGGGTTTTATACATTTCTTTTAAATTAATAATTTAAATAATACACGAAGTGTCTTTGAATAGTTTTCTAGTTTAATTTTAAAAGTTGTCTTCAATTTTGACAATTCGATAAATAAATAATGCGAATATCCCCTTTTATTTATTTTTTCATGATAAAATTAAAACCTTAAATGAAAATAAAAAATCCATTATTTAAAAATTCATTGACTATCAATATGTCTAATATAACATGAACGCTAAAGTTCAAATGTCCAACCAACTTTGATAGTTGTGCTATTAATAATTTGTCGGTCAATCACTTTAAACTCAACTAAGTCACGCAACCTTTACAATAATAGAGAACAAACGATCAATTAAAATAATTTGAACCGACTTATTTGTTTTTGTGTTAATACACCTTTACTACTGACAACTATCAAATAATACCACTAACACCCCTAAACGTATACATACGAAAATAAATTATCAATTTATAACCAACACCTTAGTTTAAAAATTTTTTTACAATTTGTAAAAAGTATAATTTTAAAATATTTTTTTTTTATTTAACACTAAAGTACACACAACCTGTACTGTTAAGTACAAAAAATATGTGTGTGATGAATAAAGACAATTTATAAATATATTATTTGAGTTTGAAGTCACCCATAAGTGATACCTTGCTAGAAGTTGTCTAGTTATTTATTCTATATTTTTTTTTTTTGTTTTATTATTTTCTTTTTAATTTATTGTGTAACAAATCATGGTGCCCCAGTTTATTTTTACGCAACTCCTGGGTTCGAAAAGAATAATTTGAGTGAACAAGCTTGTTATGAATTGTTTATGGTGGGTTTGAAGACAATATTGAACACTTTTATAGAAAAGTGCTAATTTTCCTGTCACAGTTTTCATTTAAAAATTTGTATTTAATATATAATTAGATATAAAATGCGAGATATTCGTTATCTTTTTAAGCCCAACATTCTAGAACTATTGGATTTTGACATTTTGTTAGTATTAAAAACTTTCGCAGTAGCCCATAATTGGAGACCATAGTCTCATAATTGTTTAAGTAATGTTAACATTTAACAAAGTCAATTTTAATTTTAATTTGGAGTATTAAGTTCAAAATAGATATTTTTAATACAGAGCATTAATAGTTTTTCGCAACTTTTTAAATAATACTAACGGGAGTTAACGATTCAATTATTTATAAAATATTTAAGTTAATACAATTTATAATGTAAGCTCCCAAAAGTAAAACAACAATACATTTTAAAAATCATTTATTATCACTCACTCATAACATTTTAAATTGAAATTATCCAAAAAAATTTTTAAAATACCTTATTATTTTTTCAACTTTTTATGTCCAACCTAAAAATTGTAATAAATTACCTCAATATTAATAGTTAATACAAAAACTATTTTTACTTAGATTGTATTTTATATTAACCAAGTTCATTTTTATATGCATGTATGTTCATGCCCTATGTACTTATTTTTAAACAAAAATACCAATGAATAGTTTTCCATCAAGATATTATGGTATATTATTGTACGAATTAATGTAATGTATAATTACAGTTGCAAGACTCCTTTTCCTCGATAAATCCATCTTTACATGCACATATTTTTAATCTTGGATTCGTTGATGTGGCGTTATTTTTACATATGGCATTCGGCAAACACTCCAAGTCTGTTTCACATGATGTTTTTAATGCTGGAACAAAAAGCGGTCCTGGCAAAAAGTTAGTACATACTAGATACTAATACGTAATACCTTATAATAAATTTACAAGTAAAATGATTACTGGAAAAATAATAAGTTTTAGGGTAGGTTTGTTAGAGAAATAGACCAGAATCTAATGGTTTATCATTTCGAACTATAATAAAATTAATAAGCTAAATATTAAGCGTTTTCATTGAATCGTTGATTTTATTTCAAATAACTATAGGAACCTTATATTATTAACTTGATAAATTATTTATTGCTCATACAGTTATACCTCTTGGTTTTTTTAAGCAATCACCATTCAATGGCAGTTTTCCATCTGCGCACAAACATTTTCTTTTCTTGTCACTTGGATCAAGCGCACAAGATGTAAATGGCGTATCTAAACAATCAGAGTCTGTAGTACATTCCTGAACTGCATTATTTGCTGAAAAATAATTACAACAAATTTAATTAAATTTTTAACTTTTATTTTATATACACCAATATGTCCACTATTCATACAAAATATTGATTAATATTAACCTTTTGTAAACAAGATATTTGTAAAATAAATAATAAAGGGTAACGCAAGATAAAAGTCTAAATATGACGTAATTAGTTTTTTCATAAATCACGCACTTTAATAATACGAGTTTTTAAAAAATCCATTAGACACGCCCTCAATTTTATAATAAACAGTTGACATAATTTACATGTACATTGAAGTGTGAATTTTATAACATAATAACACATTATAATGGTGTATTTTAAATTTTTTGGTACTAAGTTTTTCAGTTTTAAATTTATAATTACAATAAACTATGTTGACTGTTACACTACGTAAACTATAAGCAATCCATAAGAATTTTTAGACATTTTTAATGTGTCTATTTTATAAGTGTGCACATTACACTTAACAATAATTAGTATACCTGATATATTTGTTATTAAATTAAATTATTGTTAATGAAAATTCATGACATGGTAATAGTTATTTTAATTATTATTCGATTAACCCCAAACAATTCTTTAAAAAACGTGATGATTTTTTATTGAAATCATACTTCTTCAAAATATAGAACTTATACGCAAGATTTTTTTTTAATATTTAATCCTTATAAAGAACAATTATTTATGGTATACTCATCTATAAATAAATTTATCGATAAAATATTTTATCTGAGAATAACGATACTGCGATATGATGAAGAATGATCAAGTGACATAACAAACCTTTCTATAAATAAAAAATCAAATTGCATGAACTACCTACCTTTCTTTATTTATTTATAGAAATATTATTAACTTAAAACCGTACATCAGTTAAAAAAGTTGAATTTATCGAGTGTTTGTATGTGAAAATTATGAAGTTAGACTGTATTTAAATAAAATAAAATAATTTTGAATTGAAGATACAATAATATTATTTAGAAACTTTAAGATGTATTGTGTAACTATATGTCTATATGTTCCACATTATAGTATGTGTAATATTTTTTTTAATGCATTATAAATATTATTAAATAACAATCTTATTTTAATATATTGGTGTTTTCTAACGTTCAATAAATGGATCGCTTAACTTTATACTGCACTTTTTCTCGTTATCTTCCTTTTTGTAACCAATAATATACTATAATATTAGACAATAATCTTATCATAAGCCAAACGTTAAACATTATCCGTTAAAATGTATAGGTATACATTTAATTGTATTAAATCGTTAAGCGAAACGCCTATTCCGTATATAACGTGACCCAAGTAAGGTACCTATATACTTGTTTTAGTCAAGGGCGATTTGTTATGTTATATTACTTTAACTTGTATACGCTCATAAAAATATAATACCTATTCTCTATACAATTTCAAACCTGACCAATGCATTAGAATAGATCGTCAAAATTGAATAGGTTTACATACCGATCGGGGGCGTGCTCACGGGGGAGGATGAGGGTGTCCTCCCATGAACTTTTTGTCTTATGATGCATTTATACATTTTGTGTCTATGACAATCAACAAAACAAAATACAGTTCATCCCCTCACCCCCCCCCCATTGGAAAAATCTGAGCACGCCCTTGATACCTATATTATATATTTATATCTATATCAACTATTTTCCGGATTAAGCACGTCAGTATAGTATACTATCATATATTTATATAATTTCATCAATAGATCTAGACGAAATGTTATTGGTGTACTCTTTGCGCATACACTTTTGAATAGATCTATCGACAATCCTAAAATGTATTATAAAATATATCATAAGCTATCATAGATTTAGTGTAGGCACACATAAAAATAATCAAACCGAATGGCCCCGAAAATTTAAAAATATAACACGAACAATATAATAGTACAAACGTTGGCACTTTGTTACATAGTTATTACAACGCCTTATTGAGGGGCGGGAAATCGGTAGTAATAGTATTAAAGATATCTCACTATGGTTAGAAAATGTAACTATTTAATCGCTTAAGACACAAACTATATTATCAATAAATGTCATCGGAATATGTATGCGAGCTCGCTTGGGCAATATAATAATATACTACTTCTGCGCTATTAGTACATTTCGGAAAAAAAGTGGGGCCGATGTGTGTAAAAATAGTTTTTATAAAATCAAATCAGATATTCCGGAATTCAACAGAATAATTTTGTGGGCCCGAAAACTACTTTAACCCGATATGTGTTCAACGAACACGCAAGTACACGACGTATCGTGAAATTCGCGTGAAATAAAACGACGAAAGAAACCTCAAGGGGCAAAACAGACAATCCAAGCAAATCGTGTGTACCTATACAATATAATACATCATACTTTAACGTTTATAATAATTATTGCGATTGTTTGCGCCGAGTTTTGTGTACACATATATTGTGATATAAATTATATAATACTGTAACGCTATACTTAATTTTTTTCCATCGTTACGTCATTATTTTAATATTACACCGTAGACCAATACATATACAGTACAGGTACCTACTAGTATATATTACGTATAAAAAAAAAGGTCTATTTTATACATATATTCACGTGGGCAGCAGAAACATGGTACCTAACTACAAAACAAATTGTTAATGTAAAACTATATGCACTTAGAATTTTTTCTCTCTACGTGTTCGACGAAGGCGTCAAACAGTTCGTTCGCAACCGTTTTCACCGTGGACACAGCCACCACCGCTGTACACTTATAATACATAAACATTACGATGTAATATATATGTATACATTAAATACTCGTGTTGTTACCTTAGCTGCCGCTGCAGCCTTAGCGTGCGAAACAATCGTAAATAGTGAATATAATATATATATTATTTTTTTTTTTGCGCCCCTTACAATTTTGCTTTCTCGCCCCCGTCCACCACTCGTAATCCTCTCCTCTTGCGTACTTTTCCTATTCACCGTCGACTTTTTAATTTCCCTTCATGTCCGAGCACGAGCATTGATAATATTATTCGCACAAACACAATGTATAATACGCATTGCACTGGCGCTGGAAACGTATATGCTGCGGATCGATAAAAAAATTTATACAGTTGTAGGGTACATACCTACTTATTTAGCTAGTACTGTGCGCACGTCAATGTTTCAATGTGAAGCTTAAAATTTGATCGTTATTCATTACAATATTGGATGTAACATGTAAACTAAAATGATCGACATTTCGTGTACGCATGCATCAGTCTTATAAAACCTTGACGTTTATAAAGGCTACTTTAACTATTACTTCATACGCTATTAGTAGTTTATTTGAGAGGACAATGATAAGGACATGACAGTTATACATAGATTTTAGAAGTATGATATCTATGCCAGGACTCGATATCGTAGCACGATATTAGTTGCAGCACTGCACGCGTAATGCGTATAATATATAATATCAACTTAAATTGTCTACAGCGAAACTTCCTCATATCTTCCGTTTAACTAATTATTTTTGAGAACCATGACCTTCATTGTTAATTATGCGTTAAATAGAATTAACGTAGAATTACTGTATAGGTACAGAATGTCAGTAGCCCAATCAAAGTGTATTATGCTACTATATAATATGTGAACTGTGTACTTATACATATATATATATATATGTTCTATATGCGTGTTGATCCGGCAAACATAACATTGACAATTAAGATTTTGTTTTTTTTTTCATCGATACCTAATCAAAACAAAAAACAATGGGACCAGCTTATATGTGAATATGGCTTCGATAGTTTTCGATATTATCAAATAGGTACTAACACAAAACCATTTTATATAATATTATATAGACAGACGTACATAATATCTACATACCTACACAAAATAGCCATAGAATCCACTAAACTCTCGTATTCGTTATATTTTCACCAAAGGAACCAATCCAAGTTAGGTATATATAATAACAACGCTGCAGACTTGAGATTGGTACCTATTATATATATTATAATTTATAACGGTCAAACGTCATAGTCACACACACATACACACACACACACACACACCACATAAGTCTTATGCGTCGCGGTCGTCGTGACCGTGGTATAGCACCGCACATATACCAGCGATGCGACCGGATATCGCGCTCACCTGTCACGTTCTTGTTGCTCGAGTTGGCTCCAAACGTCGTGGACCACCGCTTGTTCCGGGCGGCGGACGAAGGCGGCGGGACGGCTACGCCGGCGGAAGTGTCTGCAGCGGCTAACCCGACGGTCGTGCCGGCCACCAGGCAACAACAGTACGCGGCCGCCAAAAACGCGTGCACAGTCCACTGGGCCATCGCTGTGTCTCGTAGACGTGTCCACGGCGCCGCGTCTCAACACCAAATGGCCGGCGGCGTCGGTGGCCGATCGCCGTCGGCGTGTGGTGTGTGCGTGTGTTTGTGTGTGTGGCGTGAGTGGCGTGTGCGTGTAAGTGTGTATACTTGCGTGCGCGCGCGTGTGTGTGTGTGTGTGGGCGAACCGACGTTAAGAACCATATAATATATACGTAATACGTATTATATATTATTATATTTTTTTTTTTTAACTTTTTTCGAATCGCGACTGGCGCGCGCACGCCTCACGCCAACTGTGGCGCCCGTGCACCCATACATAATATTATTATATATTATTATTATTATTATTATTATTATTATTATTGTGTTTTGTGTATAGCGGTTTTCGTTTTCGTTTTGTTTTGTTTTTCGATTTTTCGCATTCAAATAAGGAAATCTTGCTTAGCACGCAAACTGATTAATGAAGTTTTTATTGGACCGCCGTGTATTTACATGAATAGGAACTGTGATGGAGAGAGAGGGGTTTGAGGAGTGGTGGCGAAGGTGCGAGTGGAGGCGCGGTCAGTGTGTATACATAATATATAACATAATACAATTTAATACGAACATTACAGCGAATCCGTGACGGTGGCGATGGGAGGCCGACCGACAGACTTTCGTTATTTTATATTTTTTCGTTCGTTGCAGGGTTATAACTGGTAATGTACGTGTATGTGTGCACAAACTCGCGGCTATGACGGTCAACGGAATTAAAATTCATTAGGTATTTAAAAACCGAGTTCGCCATTCGTGGTTTTTACAAAATAAATAATATGCATATATACACACAAACAGGGCAGACTGCATAGTATATGTATAATATGTAGGTACATATTATAATACCTGTGTGTGCACAATAATTTATAAAAATTTATTAGGTATGATATATTGTATAGTATACCCATTACCCACGTCCTGAAAGGTCACCCTTAAGACTTCTGAACACTACCAATATATATTAATATTAAATGTACACAATAATATGCACGATTACACAGTAATTATATTGTGTTTTGCGTTCTTTTAATGTACAGTTTGTAGATATTTCAGTTAATTTATTGAGTATATACGAAAAATCATAGTTGCTTTATTATTACTAATTGTATAATGTACCTATTTATACGCGAATTGTGGAATTATTTATTATTATGTATTAATTTTTCCTTCAAAAGTTCACTGTTTTTCTTATAAACGTAATAATTAAATATTCTTATTTTTTTGTATCGGGTACTTATTTTTTTTTATATATATGTATGATAAATTATAAAAAATTTTTACAATAGGTACATAATAATAAATATTATAAACCTCGTTTCCTTCTAACTCTTAATAATTTTTTTTTAATTATTTCTTATAGACACATTAGCGCTCAACTCTGCAATTGTAATACTTGCTGACCCAAATCGACTGAAATAGACATTTTTCTATACCGAATGTGCGGATAAAAATAGCTCAAGAACTTAGATCGATCTCGAAAAATCAGCGTTAAATTACGACAAAAAAATATGGTTACCGAACGCATCACGATGTGATGACTGCAGGTGATCGTTATTAGTTCAATAATTAATTTATGCTTTCATTGTGGTGCTTTAAGGTTTTCACTTGCGTTACACTAAACGTTAGCGTAAAACAACGGATTTAACATGGATTCACTTTTTATGGGAAACGAAGGGCTTGAGAACATCTAGTAGTTTATAAAGCTAAAAGTGTTGAAATTATAAACCGCTTAAATGTATACCGTATAAAATTATAATATAATGTAAAAATTGATAATTATATTATATTTTGTAGTGTTTTTTTTTTTTTTTTTTTTTTTTATTAGCTTTTTATTAAAAATCTAGCTCGACGATTACACTATTCACATAATATATAATATAGTTTTACAATAATTTTAAGGAGAAGGTATAGGAAAAGAAGATGGGAGTAGATGATTGACAAATTTAGTTAGAAGATGTAATAAAGGGTTAATTATGGCTTTAAGGTCCTCGAGAAATTTAGAAGTTAGACTTTCAGGCGTAACTGTTGTGGGTAAAGTGTTGGCAGTAATATTGGCATAAGAACGTTTTTGCTTCTAATTGGAGCTGGAAGTTAATTTGTTTATAGATTGTATGGTGTGATTGAGCGCCGGAATATTGTAGTTTTAAATTGAATGATACATAAATTACAACTTAAAAAATATACATTACAAATTTTAAGAGAGTTTTTAGTAGTAACATTGATTATAAAATATTATTTATTATCGATGATAGTACTTCCATTAGTTACATTCTAAGTCCACGCAGGACTTGTACATTCTGTTCTAAAAATAGTATTTATAGCCACCAAATCCGTTTTTATGGAATTTGAGTGTGGAAGTTTATCTATAACAATATATTTATAGCACAAAACATAATTATGTTTACTGTTGTGATCGACTTCTTGAAGAAAAAAAATTTTACATATATTTATTATTTTTTATAAATTGTGTATATTTATTAATATCATTACCATCCCAATCATCCCATATTATATAATATAATACGTTTTTAATAAAACTTCTAACAATAACATAATAATTAAATATTTTATCATAATTAACTATTAGATTAAATTCCAGACTTTAATTTATCATTTATCTAAACATGAATACTTTAGATGGATTCCAACATACCATTAACATTATAATATTAATGGCGAATAATATTTCTTATCACATACCTACTATATCGGTGCTTATCTAAGATTTAATAATAATGTTTTTGTTATTATTAAGAATTTTTCATCGCTATATGTCTGTTGTTTATTATGTGCTTGGCCATTGGTTAACTAGGTAAGTAAATATGTTATGATATATATTTATAATAAGGATTTTATTTTATATTTTTAAGTATAAAACATTGTCCCTTGTCAGTTCATAAAAGTACACATCTAAAGCAATTTTAAATTTGTTGTATAAAATATTGTAATAAAATAAACCTAGCCTATGAACAATGCAGTTTGCAGTAATGTAACTATACGGTTTAGCGTTATTTTGTGTAAATTTGTATAACTCACAAAACTATATTATAAAATATAGATTTGTTCGTTATAATATGAAATTATATAAAAATTATATTTTATAGAAAGGAATATAATATGTTTAAAGTAGATACCTATTATGATGATATTTTTAACATCTGAACAATTTATCAACTAGTTAGGTATGTCCTTTTTAAATGGCAGAATAGATTAACTAAAATGTATTTTATAATAAAATAAACTACACTTATTAGTTATGTAACGTGTTTATGATTCACTAAGCATGCCCACTACCTATTTTTTTTAATTAATAATGAATGTATGCAAATTATGTTTTTGTTTTTGAATTATTAAAAATACTTTAAGGCTGCATTTTAAAATTCTTGAGATTTTTTGTACTATTGAAGACATTTTTTGACATAAACTTTTGTTGTTCAAATAAGAACCCCTTTATTTTATTATAAATGTTTTGGTAAATAATTTATTTAAAAATATCTATGTGCCAATTCAAAATTTTAACGAATAGGTTTATAGTAAACATTTTTACCACCAAGTGTAAAATTCCTTGAAAATTATTTTACAAAAATATAAATTGATTATTTATGTATAATATAATTAAATTTAGTCCTTAGTATACTTTGGCCATTTTTATAAATAATAAATGTTCACACATTAATATTAAAATTATTTTGAAATTACCACAGCCCTCATATTTTTCAAGACCATTATTATTTGTAAATCATAAGAACGTATTTTTTAAGTAATCTCAATTAAATAACTATTAAACTATAAATTTCAATTTTAATTTTTAATTTGTAATACGTCATCATTTTTAGAAAAGTTATACCTAATGTTAAATAATTTTATAGAAAATAACTCAAATAAGGGTTCTCGTTTAAAAAAAAATATAAGTTTATATCTCTATATGTCAATTATACGTACTACTCCTTATAAGTAGTAAAAAAAAATAAAATCTAAAAAGGTCTTAAACATAGTTTTGAAAAAATAAATTGAGCATTTTTTGAATAAAGTGAGCGAGTGAGCCGGTTAATATAGTACTTGGTGATTCACTTATATTATGTATAAGGTTTTTTATCAAATAATCATTATTAAAAACTTTTATATTTAAGATATTTTTAATTACCTGTTTTACTAAATCTGATTACAATCATCAGCACAAAAATAAAGTTTTCATGCTGAAAGACAAATCGTAATCATAATATTGATAAAAATGTAAGTAAATTTGATAATAATATGTCAATTTAGAGCCAACAAAGTTTTTTTGTTAAATTGATAAATCTGTCATAAAATTAATAATATGTATAAGATAATAATTTGTGTCGTATAACTTTGGTCTTGGGACAGCTCTTAGTGTTGAAAATAATTCAGACTATCTAATCAGTGGTTAGTTTTATATTAAAAATTATATATGAAGTAAAAACGTCGTAAAAAGATAGTGTTTTGTAATTAACAGCAAGTGAATTCTATATTTTTTTCAGATTATCCTTGCATTGTTCAGAGAATAAAACTTTTGACACTTGATAAAAATTGCAGGTATTATTTTAGGCATCTATAAAAACAACATAAAAACTCATCAAGAATATAAACGGTGTCCATAAATAATAACAAGCATGCCTGTTTGTACGATGTTATTTATTGCCACCATTACCGTTTCGTTGTCCAATACACCTATCACAGCTATGAACATTCTGGCTATAGAACCAGTTACTGGTAAAAGCCATTGGAATTTCATGAGCGCACTTCTCCGAGCTTTGACAGACAGTGGCCATCGCATTACTGCATTCACTCCACTCCCCGACGGAGATCGAGTCAACTATACAGAGATCGACATATCAAATGATATTTCCTCGATGGATATAGGCATTGATTCGCATTTCGTGATGGAAAACTTTAGGAAATCTACGGTAATGATACCTTTGGTTATGAACTGGACTCGACGTATTTGCAGTATTATATACGAACACCCCAAAATAAAAAACATCATACTTAATAACAAACAGTTTCATTACGATTTAATTATTGTTGAACGAGCAGCATCGGAATGTGTCACTTACATAGCCGCAAAATTGGATATACCGGTCATATTCTCGTCCCCCTCACCGTTGAAAACGACAATTGAATATAGCGTAATAGGAAACGGTCCAAATCCAGCATCCGTATCACATGTAATGGCTTATCACTCCGTTCCCAGAACATTTTTTCAGCGGTTTACGAATTCTCTATTCTATGCCTATAGCTCATTTTTAAATACACGAAAAGAGTCTGAAATGAAGATAAATAACCCCGGTGAGTACGATTTAATAGAACCAGTTAAACCATCAATCGTATTTCTTAATACACATTACATTACCGAAGCACCAAGACCGTTTCCACCGAATATAATACAAGTAGGTGGTATTCATTTACAATCGCCAAAAAAAGATATACCCGCAGTGAGTAAATAATCCATTTATAGCGTTATTATCTCAGTGGCGTCATTTTACTATAACATATTTTTTAAGAAAGGTGAAATGTTAACCTACTCCTTGAAAAACTTACAAAGTGTATCCTATACTTGTAAATTCTTACAAACTGATGATATAAATTATTACAACCACCTATTGGTTAAAATGTATAACTAATAGGCGCATATATTTTAGTATTTTTAAATATTCATTACTTAACTTATAGTATAAGTATCTATATAGTTTTGATTTTTTAAAAGTGTATATCAATAACGAGTGATGATATTTTATGTAGAATAAGTACTAAAATCAAACTTCTAGTTAAATATAAAAAAATGTATGTTATTGATGAAAATTATAATTTAAAATGTATTTACCTACAAAATAAAAGTGTATTGATAATGCGTATTATCAAATGTATATAGGTATGTATTATCCGATATGCTAGGTATGACAAAATATTGAAATCGGGTTTTTAAAAATATTGATAAGCACTCGAAACAAACCTTTAAACTGACATATAAAAACACGAATATCCCTTTCTATTACAAACGGTAATTTCTGTAATGACGATTCAGACCAAACAAAATGAAAAACGAGCCCTTTTGTTAAGAAATTGCCTATATATCAAAATTAATTTAATTTCTTTCAAAATCATCTAATGAATTGTTTTAAATATACTCAAAGGAATCAATAAATATTAAATAGTGTTCATTTTAGTCAATAAGTATCATGTATAAGGCATATTGTTATTTAACATTAATAAATGTCAAACTTTTTATTTCTTCCTTTTTGGCCAGGCATTGGCCGATTACCTAGCTTACCCTAATGAATATACATTATACAACTTATATGCCTACTCTTAAATTATAATTTAAAATATACATTAATAATAAAAATAGAGTGAATAACCAAGTACGTTACGCTATTAATTTAGAATAAAACTATTGTGTAAAAAAAGTGTAATACACATGAAAAAAGATAAATGGGTATTTATGGTTACCGTTCTGTTGTACAATATATTTACAGTTACCGAGTAGGTCACTATAATGGACGTGTTAAATTTGAATCCAATAATACATCATTGTTTATGAAAAACAATTCTAAGTTAAGACGGCCAGTCAACACTATACATTTTTTTCTAAAAATTATTTTAAATTTATTGTACCAAATTATATATCAATAATAATAATAATAATAATAATATAAATAACATCAATATAGCCTTGTTCAGTAACTTAAAAACATTTTTTTTCAAAATCGTTTACAACATTTTCTCGTTAACTCAGTATTAAGACTGACGATTCATAATATGGTGATTGAAAAATATGAATAACTCTATATACAATATACCTGTAAATGTTAAATTTTATATGTAAAAAAAATAAAATATTTAGTTTTCAAGCTTTGACACCGTTAGCGATGAGGCATAGTGCCGTAATAGGTAGTAGTTATACGCACAACATAATTTTTCTTTGGTTCTAAAGTTTTTAAGAAATTTTAAAAACTATGCAACTTACAGAAATGAGGTTTATTTTTTTTTTATTTCATACCTCAATACCTCGTGTCGTTTTATATACGTCAAGCTTTGAAAATAACATCAGAAAGATGATGATCTCCAGAAGCAATGACAGATGGTCATGTTTGACTAGATTTTTATATTTTAACCAGATTTTTTTTTACATTAATTTAATGTATACTGTTAGTTATCTGATAGTTAAACAAATTTATTTGTATTTTGCATTTCATATATTTTGAAATTTTGATGAACATAAATATTACATTTTTAAAACAAACGTTTCATTAAACTTTGGTTTTCTGGCCAAAATTAAGCACAACTTAATGAACTATGCAGTTCTAGTCCATGCAAGATAATTTCACTCGGGAACAGAATAAAAATATTTCAATGTATCAATTTTAAATATTCAATGAGTAACAGGACTGGATGTCTGGATCCCAATATAACCGAACTCGAAAATGTTATTTACGGCATAGAATCGAATGAAGCCGTTATGGGCCAAGAAAATTTCATCCTAGAACAGAATAAAAATATTTCGATAATTGCGTTCAGCAGAATCCATTTTATGTTGTTAGTGACTTTACCTATTATATCAAACTTTAAAGTAAAAATATTTTCCATTGTATTTTATATATGATTTCATTAATGTTATAATTATAATTTTAAAGTGAATAATAAATAGGTATATTAAATATTACAACTACTTAAATAATCATAACTCACTTTGAAATTATATAATATTACTAAAATACTATGAAATATCATAGATAATATTCTTACTTTTAAGTTTGATAATGGATAAATTCACTTTAACACTAAAGCTAACAACATAAAATGAATTCGGATAATCGTAAATTTATTATGTTGTCTAATACATGTAAGATAGAGAAAACACATATGGGACATGGGTGTGCTTTCCTCTTATAATGTTACATTATAGGCGTAGCTATGAATCTATATGACGGTACGAATATTTTGTTATTGAGAAAAAAAAATGCAGTTAAACCACCCTCTATTATTCATACAAAACAGTGATGAGCTATGTGTTCCACAATTTATATAATAATTTGATATTTTCACTCACAAATATTATTAGGCTAGACTAGATTTGGTTTCTGGCATGGAATTATCCTTTTCCAGATACGCTTCATTTGACTCAGTTCCGTCCATAACCTTTTCCAGTTCATTTGCATTAAGATCGAGTCCTGTTTCATATTGAATATCGGTGCTTAATATCGAAATATCTTTGTTCTCTTCCAGAGAGCTATTTTCCTGACCCAGACCTACTCCATTTGATTCAATTTTGTGTGTATCCTTTAAGCAATATTATGATTGAATTATTTTCAGGTATCAGAAAAATCTATTAAAAGTTTGATCTGCGAAATTAATCTTTTTATAGGAGGGGATCCCATCTATCTTATTTGTGTTACATAACACAAATATAGGTACAGTGTAAATTAGGTAAATACAGTGTAAACTTACTGTTCTAACGTATTCTTCGTTATGGTTTAGCTCCATTTCTATAAACTTCGTATGGCACTCGCGGTGACACACTTCAATACAATCTTTGCACTTATATACTGCTTTAAAGGTTTTTATTTTGTTACAATACATACATTTTCTATATCGATAAATAAAGGAAGTAGGTGGTTTTATAAAATCGTGTCTTAAATCCATTTTTTATGAAATTTAATAAACACAAACTCAATATGAAAATTCATTATTGATCGAATGATCAATAAATAACAACAGAAAAATTATCCATAATACGAATATTAACTAAGTGTTTTAATAACACGGGTTGCTAATAGTTTCAAGAAATAAAGTAATTAATTGTTTTTAATTCAAACTAACAATATTTTATTTGTTAAAAAAAGATTGTTTGCATTTAAAATCCATATTTTATTAATTAGAAGTGTCGTCAGGTTGAGAAAGTCTACTAATCAGTTTAGTTATTTTCCTAAACTCTATATATGCATGAATGTAATATAATTTAGTATTAATAGTATTATGTACTCATATAATGATATACCTATTAGAGTAGGTAGGTATTTTGGAATCAGTCAAAATATTTGAAAAAATTATTGTTTTCGTGGAGGTAAAAATTTGATGTGATTTAATTACTAGAAGTATCAAGCAAAATACTATCACCGGGGTTTAATAAATCCTAACACACTGAAATGTATATTTTAAAAATTATATTAAGTATAAAAATGATAATTTGGTGAAAAGTTTCTTTTTAGGATTTAAGAAAATAAATAGAAATCAATTTTGTCAAAAACTATAGTTGTACATAAAAATTAGCGTTATTCCTTGATTTTTTTCATTTTCCACAGTTGTTTTGAAAAGTGTCAATAATTTTTTATTTGAACCGCCCAAAGTACCAACAAGATTTAAAATTTGCTACCAAAAACCACTCCAAACATTTAAAACTGAAGAAATTATATTGCCCCGAAAGGTACTCACACACATACACATACATCGTTGAAAGATTAATATATTCAATGCCCCGTCAGACTCAAAATTTAAAATCTTAGTAATTAGAAATTTTGCTGAAAATATTATGATAAAAATTAGGTCGATCTCGCCAACAACCGCGGTCCGCGACTGCAGTCAAGAAACTTTTAAAATTAGAAGAAGTGAATGTCTCTCCCTCCTTGCAACATCCTCCAACCATTAATACCGAAATGACGCTACTTATATCTGCAATTTATAAATTAATAAAGGCTAATAATATGATACTGTAACAATTAATACTCTTTGAACTACCTATACAGGATATTTTAGAATACATCGATAATTCACCGCATGGAGTAATTTACTTCACTTTAGGATCAATCGTGGAAATGTCAACGTTGCCTGACCATATCCAAAACGCGTATAAAGACGGCCTGTCGAAGGTTCCTCAAAGAATATTATGGAAGTATGAAGGCGAAATGAAAAAAAAACCAATAAATGTGATGACACGTAAATGGTTTCCTCAGCGTGAAATACTATGTAAGTATTTAGTATTTACTTACATACCTTTATGTTATTATACAATGAAATTGCTTTTAAAACAAACACAACACAACAGATTTTTTAATATTCGTTTCTTATAGTGCATCCTAAAGTAAAATTATTCATCAGTCATGGGGGTATATCTGGTGTGTATGAAGCTATAGACGCCAGTGTTCCAGTTCTTGGACTTCCCGTATTCTACGATCAGCCCAGAAATATAGAAAATTTAGTGGACGCAGGGATGGCAATTTCTATGGATTTTTTATCTGTAACTAAAGAAAACCTAATTAATACCGTTAACGAATTAATTATCAATGAAAAGTGAGTTGCAATAAACGTTAAATTTCATTATCATAATATAATAAAGTGTTGTCGGTAAAATTTATTGCTGTAGTAAAATGCGGCAAAATTTACCTTTTTCTAAAAGTCGATATGTAAACTGCGGCAATAAAAAAATTAAGATTATACAATTTGGAACAAAACCGATAAGATACATCATACAATCTGCGGCAATTTATTTTATATACTTTCTATATAATATACTATGTGACGTGTATTGTAGATATATATGTATTATATACATATCGTTACGATAATCTATATACACGTTTATCGTTTAATTAGGTATAATACGTGAAATATTTCAATTTCAAGATATGAATTTTTGAAAAAAGTATATTATTAGAATAAACGACAAAATTTTAATTAGATACCTATTGTATTATTATTATTATTATTGATTATACGACTTTTAAAATAATTTTTAATAATAATATGTTTTAATTTTAAAATTGGTTTTTCTTTATTTTTACGCCTACTAAGCAATAGCTGTCATAACACGTGTCAATACATAATATTATACCTAATTAAACGATAAACGTGTATTGTAACGATATATATATAGTATATATATATATATATATATATATAGAAATTAGAAAGTATATAAAATAAATTGCCGCAGTTTGTATGAAGTATCTTATCGGTTTTGTCGCAGATTGTATAATCTTATAATTTTTTTTTGCAGCAGTTTACATAATATCGATTTTAGGAAAAGGTAAATTTAGCAGCAGTTTACCATCTCCTAAATTTATAAAAAATTGACACGGTATTATAAAAAAAAACTTTTAATTTTTTTAAGATACCGGAAAAATGCCAATAAAGTTTCTAATCGTTTCAAAGATCGACCTATGACTCCGGAAAGATCGGTAGTTTATTGGACAGAATATGTTTGTCGTCATAAAAGCGCACCTCACTTAAAATCTTACTCCTTCGATTTGACGTGGTATCAATACTATCTTTTAGACGTGGTTGCTGTCATACTATTATTCATCATATCTACCGTTTATATTACTTATAAAATACTAATGTGTGTGTGAATAAATATTTTTTTAAATGTTACCGAAAGTAAAAAATATATACATAATAAGTATAAAGTAACTAACTGATTTGAAATTATTACTATTTAGC
>VUJU01002690.1:0-34052 GCA_009835225.1 Aphis craccivora
AATCATACATGTAATCCAAATTCCAATAAATTCCTGAAAGTCGCTTCTTCCATTAATTTCATTTTCATTATTTTCAATATTTTTTTCATTTACAGCTTAACAGTAAAACAATATAATACAGCACACAAACTAACCGTTATCGCCGGCAGATCGCATATTCGATAATCGTGATTTCAACTGATCTTAAAATTAAAAAATAACATTTTTGAGTTATAACTATTTAAAGTTGGTTCATCGTTGTGCTAAACACAATATAGTTAGATGCACATAATATGTAAAATTATAAATTATTTCTGTATGACTTGAAGTGAAATGATAGATATTTTATAATATATATTGTACAAATATATATTATTTTTATACTTCGTAGACTTGTAAATATTTTTGAATTTTTCATACACGTCGATTCAAGCACATCTTAATTTAATTATTTCAAACATTTTTAATATGTAACTATATTACCTCATTTTATATTTACTACGGAATACTTATTGCAGTCCTTGTACTTATTATTTAAGTAGCTATACAAATGCACTTGCACACAACTATTAATGGAAAATGTAAAGAATGATAAGTAAATGAAATAAACAAAACATTAGCAGCAAGTATATAATGAATCTAGCTCTAACGACGAACGACATTAAACATTAAAACAAAAAATAAATAAATTATATGTGATTTACTGAATACATTTCTTAATGCCTATCCTTGGATAAATATATTGTAAATCTAATCAGTTAAAAACAAACAGTTGTTTTAGCTACATGAAAACCTGACCTTAAAAATATAAATCTATCCTACTAACCGAACTAAGATTATTAGTACAAAATATGATGGAAAACATTTTATTTTTTATAATTATTTCATGATTACTATTTTGATTGAGGTTAATTTTGAAGTTAGACACTGCGGAATAAGATTTAATATTTTACTAAAAATAAAGGAAGATTTACGATTTGTTGTTAGAATAAGTTGAACGGATAACAATGTATTAGTGTAATCCATAGTTTTGAATTGAAATAGGAACAGATTAATTGTTGTACTTTTATGGATTAAAAATAATTATTAATAATAATATCAATAGTTTTGTATTGAAAACTTTAATTTTCGTATTATCTGTGATGGCGATAATCTGATCTATATATACTATGATTAAACATAACTAATGATGAGCATTAAGGGAATTATATATTGCTGTGGTTATTCTCTTCTATACGGTAGCGATACTATATACACAACAAAATACATTTAAACAAATAAACAATAAGTATTACAGCAAAGTTATACATATATGATTATTGATTATAAACTATAAGAGTTAAACATAAAAAGTATTTGTGCGTATTATAATCCTGTATAACTATTAGCAAGTAAATCGCTTATTTGCTGTTTTATTAAAGGTTAATTTCCACTAATGTATTTTGTACTTATTGAAATGTTGAGATATTAATATACACTTACAGTAGTATAATAGATAATACATTGTTTATGGTAAATAGAAATTACCAATAATGTATGTATTAATAGTGGGCTATAAAATATTTTCATTTGATGTAAAAATGTGTTTTGTTACAAATTCACAACACAATTTATTCGTTCTTTTAATAATTTGTGTTTAATTTCATACACAATGAAATGTATATTTTTATATTACCTCTTTGTACTATGGATAAAGACTTTATAACACTATTTATCATTATAGTAGGTATTTGTAATACATACTAACTTCTCGTGTTTTGAATATATAATCTGAATGTTATATAATGCATGATTTTCTATAGTTTTTAATGATTTATAATTAAAAAAGAAAACGTCAATAAAAGATTATTGCTACAAGTAAATAATATTTACCTATTATAATAGGCACATCAATTAGATACAACAGCATTTGAGTATACTTAATAGATAAATATTTGATACCTGGTGAGTTTCTGCGAATATTTAGATACTGCTTTACGCAGGTTGTCCATTTTTAAAAATATACAATAAACTGAATATCTATCGAGAAAAAGTCGACATTTTGTAAAACGTTCCTCTCGGGTGCTGTTTATTTGTAACTAAAATAAATTACACACGTAAAGTCAGGTATCGAATATTATATCATTGCGATTTGAGATGTGTTAATCTTTTTCGATTATAGTTGACGTAGATATAGTTTTTATTTCTTACAATAGATCCTCTCCCCCCAAACCTCTTTATCAAAGACTTTAAACGCTTCATTAATCCGTTAATTAAATTACCAACGTCCGTTTTAGATAAATGCTTAGGTTATATTTACTCTCTATACAATAATTATATTATAACAATTATTTTATTTTATTTATTATATCCCAATTACCGAATTTTGTATAGTCCGTATAGTCGTAAGTAAAATCATAATATGTAATTGTTGACCATTAATAACTTTATGTTAAGAGCTAATAAAAATTAAACAATGATCCTCTTGTTGAGTTTATGTACTTATAGCAGCTGACTACAAAAGTCGTAAGTCCGACCTTGTGCGGTGCCCGTTTTTAACTATAAAGTTTTTCTATCACTTTATTAGTTTTTATTTTGTAACATTGCGCTATCTAATATACATTATGTCCATTATGATATTTTGTACAGTAAACATAATATAATATACATCGTGGTCAAACCGAATATTGAAGTCGATCCGTTTAATATATAGTATCCCACAATATAATATAATAACAGTGTTATTAAACATAATAATATTATATCCATGAACAGTATTAGAGATCAACCCCAATGCGAAAAGAACGAGAAGTGACTGTAGTGAGTACCTACTTACGTTAAAAGTTTGATAATAACCGGTATGAAACCGTTATAATCTGGCACTCAGCGCGTGGAAAATATTTATATAAAAAAAAAAATTTAAGAACAATAATATCGATAAATAATATTCATTATTATCGGGTATTATATAATATACGATGCAGTAACAACAACATTTTGCACAATGATGTACACCTCTGCCGATTATTCTACACTGTATACCGAGTTGTACATATCATACTTGTGGGCACGCGGTTTTCACCAACGCGAAGCTTTATGATATATACCTGTAAGAGCAGTATATATTATTATGACGTATATTATACATAAAGCGATTTAATATAATATTATTATTTTCATCGCGTGTGTTTGGTTTGACAGTATGATAATAATAATAACAACAACGATAATATTATAATAACGATAATGTTTATGTAAAGATAATAATAATGGCGCGGGACGAAACGAAAACACGGCGAACGGGGCTAATTATATCATTGTCCACCGAATTACATTTCACCGTTAAATGTTATATCGATTTGACGCGGTATTGTTTATCATTGTTACGAAATTATATATATATTTATTATGTGTGATAAACGGCCGATGTTTGTTTTGTACGTATACACGTCGTGTGCACCGGTCATCGCACATCATAATATATATAATAATAATATATGGTTGATGCATAATAATAATAATCGTTTATACGATTGTGATGGGGTTGAAACCGTATACGTATTATGTATAATATTATTGTAATACAGTACTTGGTCGCCGCCGTTACTACTACTACCGTGGTATACATATAGGTACGTGCATCTGGCACCCTGCAGCACTCGAAAGGGTTGAATAGGAAATAGCTGTGTGAAGACGCGCGCACAAGCTGTCAAAATATACGAACAAACGTATTTGTACAATATATATAATAATATATCGTTTAGCCATATTATTGTTACTGTATTACTGTATACACTGTTATTATTGTTTATTATTATTATTATTATTATTATTAATATGGTTATTGTGTGTGCGTTTTGTATGATATTTTATTGCTAATATCATTCCGTTCGTGCCTACTTCGTATAATAATATGATATAGGTATAGGTCACAAGTAGCGCGTACGAGACGACTTAATGTATAATGCGCTTTCGAGTTTAATATAAGAATAATAATAATATTATATTATATTGTATCGTTGTGCTATTGTTGTTATTATAATATATTAGCGCGGTTAATAAAATAAATAAATCGAATTATACGACGTATATAATATTCACTCACAAAATCCGGACTTAATGCAGCCCCATGGCGTTTGCAGCGTGCGTATAAATCAGCTGCTCGTATACTATTAGTAATAATTATTACAGCAGTGGCGTATTGTAGGTGGCAAAGAGCACACAGGTATTATATGCTTCCCTTCCGTCCTAAGTATGCCAACAGTATAAATCTTTAAATCTTCTAAAATAAAGAAAGAATACAATACATTTAACACATATATTTGGAAGATTTATAGAAGTATTTTTTTCTTGGTATAATTGCGTTGCTCAATGTCCTGTTATGTCTGTTATGACGTATACAATTTGTATAAAAATTATATGGGTACCCGCTACGATTTGTCTCAAACCCATAAGATGAACTTTAAGACTTTTGTAAAACCAAAAATCAGCTGGTTATATGCGGTCTCGGCTTTCATGAAGAAGTTATTTTTCCAATACCCGTAGTTCTTTATCCAGTTACGCCACTGTATTATAGAATTATATACGTGGAATCAAATACAAATGTTAACAAACTACATAATAATACGGTTGAGCTTTTTGATTTTGATTTTCGTTACCGAGAACTTAACGATGATGTCGGTACGTCGTCGGTTTGTTTAACGACGATAAAATGACAAATTTCAAACACGCATTTCATAATCCCGGCGAGACGCTATAATAGTAATTTTGCATAATATAAATTATCATACTCGTATACTCGTATTGTAACCTTGTTCGGCTCGTAACGAGCTCACGAGTCTGATAAAAAAAAAAAAAAGTGCATTACAGCAGCACATAACATTGCAAGACTGCATCTCGTGCACAGTGCGGTTTGAAGAAAAATATGAAATTATTGGAAAAAAAAAACCCCATACTAATATTAATATATAGATCTATTGTTGTAGTAATATAACTTCGGCAAGATTTCGTTGGAAACGCTTTTTTCGTGAATTAAATCGGACGTTACAATTATAATAGAAACATAATATTATATAAATGCGAGATGAGAATCACTTCTACGTCGTATTCAGGTATATCTAAACTATACACACTGGATAAAAATAACTCATGTCATCGGATGAAATATCCCGTGACATCGGTTGGTAAAACAAACATACCTATGTACCTACTACAGTGCCCGGACGCGAATTCAGCGTACACTAAATCATCCATATTCTTATACTAAAATATAACATTACGTACTATGACTTTCAAAATATCGCTATAATATACTATTTCCTATAATAAATATAAGTGTTGTAGGAAAACACCATCGCGCAGCCCGTTCGCATTCTGTGGTTCGATCCGACTTAGGTATACTGTGTGTTTAAGCTATGTACCATCGCAATATTGTACGCAGTTAAATCCAAAATCATCTTTCATTTTATAATGTTAAACTAACCGCACCGTGGTAACTTATAAACACTGCAGTGGTTTTCGAAAAAACATTTTTGCACTACAACCGGCTGGAATCTTGGCGGTTAGTAAGCGGTGTACCACTATGTCATGTTATCATGGACGTCATACGATCATAGACGTCCATGTTATGTAGTAAGTGACTAAAGTGTATTCCATGTACCGGAAAATACAATCCAATCATACTCAAAGCGTATTATGTTAAACCAGTTATCACTTATTATCAGTACAAACACCAAACACATGAATTACTTCATCACAATTAAACATGAATGTAAAAATGATATTTTTCCTAAAATCACGGTGCGGTGTGAAGTTGCCTTATCGTTGAATTACATTACATAATGCATCATTGTGTTATTATCGACATGGCGTTTAAAACGTATGAGTATCGAACTGAGTTAATATTCTAAATTATTTTAACATGATAGGTAATAATATATTTATATATTATATTATATAGGTATACCTGTATAATACGATCATGGCTCTGCGTGGACATCATGTTTTTCACGCTTTTCGTTTACACTGCGATGCACACTACAATACATCAGCACCCCTGAAGCACCCACATTATTTATTTATGATATTTTAATAGGTCAATAATTGCGGTCCCCTCTTTAATACCGAACCCAAATCTCAATCACGAACTTTTTTTTTTGTTATTTTTATTTTTTTTTTCGTTTTGTTGTCCAATAAATTTCCATCTCCCGCATCGGAAGTTAATACTTTTTGTTGGATATCGGGTTACGCTGCAAATGTACGCCCGATCGAATTATCTTCATAAAAACGTTTATGCTCATCCGATTCCATTGTTGTTGTGGACGTTTCATAAAAAAAAAAAAACCAACAACAACCAAAAGAAAAAAACACCCTTATGCATGCACTTTTGGGCCCATACAACGATGATTCGAAACCTTCAACAAGTCGACCGCCGCCGACTGCTGACTAATTTACCCAGTGTACATTTATATATACATATTATACCTATATATATATATATATATATATAGGTTCGTGTAATTAGAGCTTTGTTATTGACGTCCTCCTATACATCTAATGTAATATATTATTGAAAATATCGAATTTTTTTTTCTTCCACTGTCATATCATATATATATAATATTTATGAGTTATAACTATGCCCATTATATTATAGTACAATATATAGGTAGGTATTATATTATGTTTATACAATTATTTTTCTCATGTGGAAACACCCGTTATTGGCGGACGGGTGTGCGTGTGTAACTTATCCGCTTTCTGACGACCAATATAATTCTATTTCCATTCCGCGCGTCTGAATATCACATTGTTATAACACTGCAACATAACTTGAAAAAATATCTATTATGCTTACCTACCTATATAATCACTTATACTGGTTAAATAATATTATATTGTTATACTCAATCGCAAGTACCAGCTATACCTATAACGTTACGCAATTCAACAAATTATTATGTTACCTATATATGTTCGGTTTGTTAACGTTTATTCATTACTGATATTATTATAATTATCATGCAATTTAGTATACTACCATAAAACTGAGATTTAACTAATTTTTATATTGGTATTATGAAACACCAATCTAATCTAATGAACATATTATATAGAATGTTCAACTCAGTTCAAGTACCTTATAAATAAACCTAATCAACTAAAAAACTTCTAATTCACCAATTTTATCCATCGTTGAAGTCGACGCTCTGGGATCGACATTAAGACAAAATCAAAAAAATCTATATTGTGTTTATTATCATGATGATTATTATTGTCGACACGTTTACAATAAAAATACCATAATATATAAGATATAAACGAACGGTAATCGGATTTCGTAAATATAATATTTCGTCAAAAAAATAAAACGTAAAGTTCATATTATAGCATACAGGCGGGTACTTAGGTACTTATAGTTTGTATTATTTCCGTACGGTAGGTCCTATATAGATAATATTTTTATTGGAAGATTTCGCGTTAAAATCACATGGCACGTTCATGTGTTATAATCTACTTTACGACAGCCCAAAACCTTTTGAGCGGAGCAAACTGCACGCACAGTCCTCCACGAAATATTGTTGTAAACAGATTACGGTTTTATTCTATTATAGAAATATCGCCATTTGTTATTTTTTTTTTGTTATTTGTTACATTCGTTCAATACGAAACAAAAATGTCAACGAATGTATATTTCTTATAGTGGGTTTTCGAAAACCTTTAAAATTCGGTTAAACTTTGTGAATGCAAGGATAATGGCCCTAGATTTACATTTAATTATGAATTTATTCAAATTCTAATTTTTAGAATTAACCCTATAGGTATTATGTATACTTATAAAGACAATATTTTCAAATTCTTGAAGTTTGTTTGTACCTACTATATTAACTTAAAGGGTGTTCTATGACAATATAAACTTTTGTTTTTTAAACGAGAATTTTACTTTTTTAACATAAGGTATTTAGTGAATCATTCTATTGAAAATGTTGATGTACCTATAATACCTCGGTTATGAAACTATTTACACTTAGAATAATAGTCCTTACAAATAGTTTTACAAAAATACAATAGGTAATATAATATTGGATTTAGTATTTGTATTATACTTGGTACATTTTTACAAATTTGAAATGTAATTTAAATAATTAATTACCATAATTTTAAATTTACAGTTGCCCCTGTATCTTACTAACTCATTTTTATGAACCTATAATACTTAATAAACAAAGACAAATAACTCAAAATCTACTAGTTCGAATTTTGATTTTGACATGTCAACACAATATGAAAGTAATAAGAAAACTATACGCTAAATTTACTATGGATAAATGGTGGTTCTCATTTGAAAAACAGAAGTTAATATCTCCACGACTCCGCAGGACACAAAATTCCATAAATCTCGATAATTTTAAAATACACGGGTCTGAAAGTATATAATTAAAAACTTCAAATATCAAATCATGAATAATTACGTAATATTGACGATAAAAAGGATGGTATGCTCGGTGAATCACCTTGTTTATGTTTAGATTATATATACATCAAACATTTAATATTTTCTTTATTTGTACATATACGCCTTTGTGATTAACCCTTAGGAAAATTTACTATTCCAATTAAAATATGCACTTTACACAGATATTCCATGCCGTGTTTTATTTTTATTGCGATCCACGCCTGAGAGTATAATTTATCATACGTAAACTTGTGTTTGTGGGACAAAATGTATTGTAATAATAATAATGCGGGAAAGCGTTCGACGGGTATCGGATTCTTCGTCAAAAATATTATTCACGTCCGTCTTTTTTCCTTTCTACATTTTATTATATTATATATTATTCGCGACCAGAGCGCAGCTGTCCTATTTAGATGATATATTTCACACGCGTGTGTGATTCATATATAATATCATAATAATGTACATATATATATAACGCGTTTGCAAAAACGTGTGTGGTGCGTATATTTATTGTGAATCTCGGGGAATTGTGCAGTGTACATTTCCGACATTTCCACAGAGACAACTCGTCTAGAGAGGATGCGTATTATTAGTATATTATCATTGTAATCGTGTACGCGACAAAAAAAACCTTTTACGGTGTAAATTTAACGTATACAATATAATAATAATAATGATAACAACGCTGTCGTCGTCGTCGACACGGGTCTAGCGCGGTCAAAATCACTACAACAAGCCTAAATATACAAACAATCCGCATGTAGACCACTATAACCAACCTACTCTGACCTACGGGTCGTGGTGTTGTTATATTATTTATTCATCCGTCCGAAAAATAATAATAGTCGTTCCTACCTACTTTTTATAATAATATATACACATAATCGACCCATCGGCGTTCCGGGAAAAATACTCGTATCGACTAGCAGGATGTACGACGCGTTCCTTTAGGGACGGTCACGTACCGTTTGCAAAACTCGTTTATTGTCAAAACATCGTCTTGTGGCTCCCGAAATCCCATCAAAACCGCACATTCGTCTTCCTACGCACTGCCCTCTCACACACATATACAGAGAAAATATAACATACATTTTTAATCCCTCTAGCTCTCTCTCTCTCTCTCTCTCTCTCTCTCTCTGCGGTCAACGAAAATGCTGACAGATTTGGTCACGATCGATATCCGGCGGACGTCGTGACAATAATGTGATTATTATATTATATTATATTATTATTATTATTGTATTATCCCAAAATACAATACGACGCGCTTCTGCGGCGGTGCTGCTGGTCAACCCATTCACTCCCGCGCGACCGTCCGGCCACGGCCCGGGTATAGCTCGGTCGCGTTATAACAATATATAATGAAGTGCGTATATTTGCACGTCCCGATGTTTATATTATACGAATCGTACAGCGTGCGCATTGTGCTCGGACGATCCGGGAAAATAATTGTGGTTATATACAAAACGCCGTACACAAATGCCGGACTTAGGCTCGGGGGCACGTTTCCGCGACGAACGGGGTGGTCATCTTTATAACGTGCGTGTCAGTAGCGGTTCTGGTATTAACCTTTCGAGGTTTAAACGACTTGGCGTATCGCTCCCATATATACTCCTTTTTTATTGTGTTCAAAAGTATATTTTGTCGATCAAAGTTCTGCAAAGGGTTGTCACTATATTTCTTGTAATTGACATGTTTATAGTAACGCCGAAAAATACAAGAATATCTATATACAATATCACAATATTATTAATATTGTGTCTATACATTTTATTTTCAAAATAAAAAAATATAAGCCAAACATTTTTCATTAAAAACGATTAAAACCACAGATATTTACTTGTTTCTAAAGGAGGCTAGAAATACCATAATACACACACGTTTGATATTAACGACTTCAGTCGATAAAATATGATGGGATTGTGGTCAAACAATTACCTAATAACTTGCAGTCATCTTATATATTATAGTAATGCACGTACTTACTCTATTTTTACTCTGCTTTTTTTCACCTCTTAAGTTCACCACTGCTCTTCATATACATAGATTATAGCTTAATATTAATCGTTGACAACTTCTTTTGTGTTATCAACTTCAAGTTTTACCCGGAAATCCCGATTTAGTCCGTCTTCGGCTTACCCAGTGGACTTTTATAGTGGTTTCCAGTTCAGTGCGTCTTTTATTATATGTCGTTAGTTCTTCATCCGTGTCCCAACCAGCTCATTTTCTTTTCTTTAAGTATTTGTATAGCATGTCTTTTACTCCAAAAGTGATTTCATTTCATTACTCGTTCGTATTCAGTAATGAGAAATTTTTTTCTAAAATTGTCGGTTTTTACTCGTTCCCCTCGTTTCACATACGCAGTGGCGTAGCCACAAAAATATTCATTGATTTATATATATTTATTTTATTTGTGGGGGGGGGGTTTATAATCCATAAGCCCCCCTGGCTTCGCCACTGAAACATTCGAATCTTACTAAAACCTTGTATAATTTTTTATGATTCGTTTTTTTTTTTTTTTTTGGTAATAAGATAACTATTAATCGGACCTGATAGTTTTTTACAGTAGCGTACGACTAGTTTCATATTTACTCAACTTATTAATCCGTAATCGTATTTCCTCATCATTATCATTATTATTATAATATTATCAGTTATTTTATTAATTATCAGTTATTACCTATTATACTTTTATGTGTACTGTGTAAAAAAGCGATTTCCGTTTCGAATGGACGACTCTCATCCGTGTGTCGGATCATCGGTATATATATGGGTATATTGGCCGGTGGCCAGGCGTTTCATTCTATACATCGAGATAACCCCACGCATTTTAGAGTAGAGTTTTGGCCAGAAATCAATATTAACCGTGATTATGTGTATATAACATGTAACTACCTATACATAATGTACATGCTTTAGAGTTTCGTGGCGAGCATCCCAATATATATATTATATACCTATATAATATATTATCTAACGATCATCATTTGTAATTTTGTAATAACTCTTGTCTCCTACCTATACCCCCTTCCCCCCAACTACGATCGTCAACGACGTCAAAAGCTTTTCAGCTGTTATACTTATAATATTACTCACACTACACACATATCTATTAATATTATACTACAAATTATTTATATATACATTATACACCGCGAATATGGATCGTGTATGGTAAAAAATAAAAATCATATATAAATAAATATTGTTATTAATAAACATTGTTAAATCAGGACGTATGTGAGTTTTACGTTACGAATGTGTTACTTAAAATACTACGGATTATTATCCATCAAAATAAAAAAATGATTTTTTTGTATAGTTATAAATTTATAATATACTTACGCGTTAAAGTGTGCCATTGCCCATTGTTGAGATGTATAAATATTTAAGGTGCATATTAATGATAATAATGGTACACATTGGTCTGCAGTACCTGCAACATTACATAGTTGATAATTATTATTAGCAAAATAATAATGACTTTGACGATTAATAAAGATTATCGTAGCTTACGCAAAATAAAATTTGACTAATAAGTTATTATAATATTTTTACCTAGGATGCTACACCGTATATAGTTATGTTGTCTCCGTCTTACAGGCGTATTACAGACCGTTCAGTATAGTAAATTTGTTTTCAACAGATCCAATTTTGTGTAGTACTTACCCTTTAATATTACAGCAATTAAACTATTATACAACATAAAAGTTAAGTAATAACATTATCTGTGTTTTCGTATGGGGGTTTTAAGATATTTAAATTTTCGAGTTTTGAAATTTTTGAAATTATTGTAATATTATACATAATACTATGCAATATACATAATTTATTTGAAAATTAAAAATATCATAAAAAAACCACGAGAAAACGCAGATAATATTTTTAACCTGTAAACACATTGAGACTTTTAAATTTGTGATTTTGACTATTATATTACACAATATATTGTATGTGCTCGAGTTTTGACGGTTGCCAGTTTCAATGAACCAATTATTTCACGAAAAAATGTGGTCTTTTTCGCACGCGTTTCCTATTTTTCTTTTTTTTTTTATATATAGAATATATTATGTATATAGATACACAACATAAAGTTTTTTTGGTCTATGCATTACTCAAATAAGAATGAATCGAAAAAGATATTATATACGTAGGTACAAAACGGGCGCATGGCGCGCTTATATATTATTATGTACGAAATACGTCAGTACATATCAGATCGGATAAGATAATAGTAGTTCGATGGTGTATAATAATAATGGAGTGGGTCATTTTGTTTACAGTGATCGGTGCAGTGCGCCAGAAGCGAATGGCATAGGTTAGGACAGCAGAAGCAGATGAAACGAGATGATAATAATAATATAAAATAATGATACGAGCTGCAGGTATGTATACAATATAAGATATAATAATCATAAATGTATATAGGTACGTATGTATATATAGAAATGTACAAAATAATATGAATGGTCGTCGTCGTCCGTCGTGCAGCACAGATGACGGAAACCGGTAAAATAAGATGGATCAATGGTGATAAAAAAAAAAAAATATGAGTAAATGACTATAGAGTGCATCAAGGATACAGACGGCGCTGGATTATTCATGAATATCTCGCGTGAAGTGTAACGCAACACAAATATAATAACAATAATGGTATTAAAATGTACACATTAATTTGACCAAGTATATGTATATGTATATTTCTATGACGTGCACGGTGCACAAGTCGTAGATATAGACTGTATAAAGAGATATCGAGAGAGGGAGAAGGATAATGAGAATGAGTGAGATTTTTGAAAACCTTTTTTATATACATGGGTAATACACTATACATTATATGGGTAGACAAGTAGGTACATAATAGTGCATACTCCGACGTCCTTCTAATATTATACGTGTAACAATATTAACGTATAATAAATAAATTATATTTATATATTATATTATGTTAAAACCGTTTCGATTTTTCAATAAAATAAATATGTGTTTAGTCGTGTGTGTGTGTGTGTGTGTCTATAATCTATATAGACAAGAACAATACGATTTAGACCGTAAAAATATCATTATTTATATTATAACATAATATGTATTATATTGTCGACAATTGTTTGAAAACAACATCTGTTCAATATAGTACCTTATTTTAATAGGTATAGGTACAGCGATGTCGTCCAGGTGACCTACACTACGCGTTTAAAACGATTATATTATATATATGAATGTCTGATGATAATCGTAATTTTTAACATCAGTTGTACAACTTGAAAAATATAATATATCAATAAAAAAAAAAAAAAAAATCAACTAGTTATTACAAATAATATAAACTTCTGTAGGTACCGAAGTCGTAATAATAATAATAAAATAGCATAAGTAATTTGATATCTATTGGAACGATTACGTGCGATTAAAATAAAAAACGAGGAAAATATTTACAAACCTTTTCATTTTTGCAAAATATTCAATTTTATAATTTATAAATATAATAAAAATATTCAAATTCTAAACTATGTAGAGCACAATAGATATTTATGTACCAAAAGTGTCACAGAAATATGCCATTTATAATATATTTATATATTTATAATATATTATATACATATATATAAATAGTAAAAATCATAAAAGTATTTAACAAAATATATACAAAAATTATAATAAACATAAAATTATTTTTTTTTAAATAAGTACCTAATAGTAAAATATGTTGTACTTACTCAATAAAATCAAATTTTAGATAATTATTATCATTAATTTATTAAGCATAAAAATAATTTTAAATAAATTTAATACCTTAATTAGGTTAATAAGGTACTTATTTGATGTAAAATAAATAATGTTTTTTTAGCAAAATTGCTAAACAATATATTATGATTCATGAGTGATATTATATAGTGCACTTAAAAACTATAAAATTGATATAGATTTACTATACAGTATACATATAAATTTGTAATCGACAACATTTATCTTTAAAACTTTCTACTCACTAACAAATACTATTTTCTATTATCTTTTAGAATTAGAATATTTTAAGTACCTATATAATTTAATAATTTCATTTCTATGTTTTAATCGAAATGTACAATATAATATAATCATCAAATCTGAAATACGCAGGAATGTGCAAAAAAAAAACTATAACATTATAGCTTGCAACTATTACGATGATAATTAATGACAAAAATCCAAAAATATAAAGTTTCATAAAATTATTAGATCGGCTCAATCTATGCATATTTTTTTATAAAACTATAAAATATAAAAAGTAAACATAAATCAAAAAATATATCCAAATAAAAATAGAAGACGGAGACAATACACATGGGTCCTTTCACTCCTTTCCTTTTAAACAAATCACCCAATCACCACGTATATTAGTGTTGTCGTTACACCCTTTAAGACTTCAATATAGTAATAATGACCATCGATCGCGCTGCAGGCAGAAAATCGGTGAGATTATAAAAACGTTCTACTACACACACGCGAGCGCGCACACGGTACCACATTTAAATCTCTTGTGCCCCAGGAAAAAATTAAATTGCCCAACACTTCTACTTAAATTTCATGGTCGTTATAAACAAAATAAAATCTGATAGTCCTTAATTTTATTTTTTTCAATTATACATTTTTTTTTAACAGAAGTATCTATACTTATAGTTTCCTTTTAATATGATATAATGTTTTAAATAAAACTGTATCATTATCTTATTATCGTGAAAATATTTCAATATAAGGTTTAAATAGTTCACAGAAAACACAAAAATATTTTAATAAATAAATTTGTACGATATAATTAATTAATATTCTGAGCCCTTAAAAATGTGTGGCTCGAGGCTTCCCATATCCCATGCAACCGCTAAATGCAGCCCTATGCGTGAATGCATACACACTACATTCACACACACAGCACACACACACAAAAGATATAAACTAACGCTGTCTAATTTACCTATTATAAAATAATCATTTACTTTTTTATTAAACTATATACATAATATATAATATACCTTTAGAGTAATATATTAGCTGTTATATTGCGTTATTCAGTCTTACCAGTTGAGCTGCACACTTACAAGTGTAAATGTATTATCACAACCGATTATGTCCGATTTTCATAAAAGTTTACTGTCGGCTGTCGCGATGAGAAACTCATCTCATGGCTATACCTATATAACGATGAGAGGATGAGAGATTGATTATGATCATTGCTGAGCAAACTTTTTTGTCGTTTGTTTATCCGTGATAAGCTTTTACTTTAGAACGTATAGTTTTATTTTTTTCACTCACGTTAACACTTGCACCAAGGATAGGCCAACTCCATGGCGAACCCATAAACGAAATGTCTCGACTTGCGTGTGTATGGCCCCACCCTGTAAAATATATGTACATATAATCATTATTACGAAAATTGAAATTTTAAACATAAAATAGTTAGTACCTATATGTCCCTAATTTTTCATTCTTCCATCGAAAAAAATAATTATAAACCATTATTATATATTCCTGAGTTTTTAGAATTTGTTGATACTATATCTAGTACTTGATCTATATTATATATAACATACATTCATAGGTATACTAAGTATAAAATATCATGCGTGTCTGAATAAATGTATCGTGAATCTCAAATAACTTTTAAATATATTCCTATATGTTAAGTAGGTATATAGCTAATAAACATATTCTGCTAGCTGTTATATTACTTTGATCATATAGTAAGTTATATATATAAATAACAGATTTTTTTACAAAAAACTCATTAAGCCTTTTGCCAAAACCGATACATTTTATGAAATAATATTAATTTATTTTTCTATATCGGATTTAGTTTTCTATGCTTTTGAAAAAAAAATCTGTATTTTAGCGTATCATAAGTTATTTGAATATTTGTCTATAGTTATATATCATTTATCAGATATATTTACTGCAGAATTAACGAACATTTTGAAAACAAAATTTTAGCGACATAATTATATTAATATTGCACTTGTCACGTGATATATAATTATTACATATTATCCTAATGCCACGGTACCACGCACCTAATACCATATACACATCTATAATTGCTCGGCTATATTCGTTGTCATAATCTGGTCTACAGGTTTGTCAAATATACGTAATATTAAAAACGATAAAATCGATTCGGTTATCCGATATAGCGCGTGTAGTTTTAACAAAAGACCTGCAATTTAACATAACTACATAACATATATAAATAAGACTTAACAATAACGTTCCTAATATGGTTTATACATGGCGTATAGGATTTCGTTTCGGATTCTGTAAGCCATATTATAACGATGATCGCGTTAAGCAAAACTCGCGTGTTATAATATTACTATATATATTATATACGATCGCGTATAGGACCCACAGCGCAGTAAACACGCGGCTGGGACGTCTTTTATATATTATTATTATTATACATTGTATCGTCATCGCCTCCGCAACTTTCAACGCGCATTGATCAGATCCCTCGGTATACATATAATACATATGGCGAGCGCGCGTGCGTGTGTGCGTGTACATGGGAACCGAAGCACATGGGAAAAAGTAATTTCGCCGATGAATTTCTCTCGTCCTATATCCTTTTGTGCGCATTTCGTATAAAAACACACACACGACAATCCGATTTTCTTGCAGCTCTCGCGTGTTTGTACAAACGCTACACACACTCACACACGTATACGTCGGGAGGCGGAGAGAGCTAAAAGAAATGTGTTGTCGTTTTTCCGTACACCCTTTATTTTATTTTATTTTTTTTTTTACAAATGTTTTAAGCCCGCGCAGCCATTAAATACATTAGGTGTCGGTCTCACGAGCGCTGCACAACAACAAATCGAAACAACCGCACGTCGCGGTCGCGCCGGCGGTGTACATTATATTATTATTTATTTATTTATTATTATTACTATTATTTTTTTATATTATTGTATTTAATACGCCCCGTTACGAAAATAAGGCTATTAAGGACCTCCGCCGCCGCCGCCGCCGATCTATACCGTTCTCATTATTATTAACCGCAACCGCGTGTATTTATTTTGTCACAACACACTCCGCGCACATAAAAAAAAAAAAAAAAAAAGAGGAAAAAAAAACCCCCGCGCGAGGAAGGGCGGATCGAGGCGGCGGGAGGGAGGGGTGTGTTTGAGTCGGAGTGTAAAAAAAAAACGAGTGAGAGAGAGAGAAATATTCTTTCGCGTACCTATACGTGTATAATAATAGCTAGTACATGGATACACCTATATGTATTATAGGTACTGCACCGAATCTATATAATACTATAATACCATATACATTATACACGTACGAGCGTTATGTATACGGTGTGTATAATATATATATATATATTTAAACCGCGCACACAAACTGCATCCTGGAAATGGACATTTTTAAATAGTATTTAGAGATTAGTGTTGACGGGGGAACGAAACCCGGTGACAATGGCGGTCTCAGCATGTGGCTGACATAATAGACTACGGCGTGTGTATATAATGCCGGCGAGCGTGCTTGCGCGTGTGTGTGTGCGTATAAAAGAGAACTGTACATAATAATATGTGCGCGCGCGGACGACCAGTAGAATTCACGGTTAAATATGTACACGACCCTTGTCACGGAGATGTATACATTATTATGTGTATATATACGTGTAAAATTCGTATAACGTGTGTATACCTATAAATGTGTTCCGAGACAACACCTTTTAACGATTAAGCTACCGGGTATTTTGGTCGCCTCGCGGGATTTAATCTCCCTCTCTCTCTCTCGCTCTCTCTCTATCACCCCGTCGTCGATCCCGTGCAGACGCGCGGGGCTTTTTAACATAAATGCCAATGTCCTTTATAATATAATATGATATATTATATATATTGTTACACTTCGCGTATATATAGTATATAGGTATATGCGTGTATTTATTATCCTATATATACGCGACACCTTTCTTATAATATATTCCCTCGCGCCTCTTCTATCGATGCTTTTTTTTTTTTTTTTTTGTCAACCATCATCGCACTCGTACCTACACACACACACACAATACATATAATAATATTATACACACGCATTGTTGTCGTGTGGTCAGGCAAATGTGTTTATCCGCGGTCGTCTGCGCGGAGTATACCTACCTATATGTATATAATATTATACATACCCATAGGTGTTCATGCGTGACCGCCATCATAACGCGCCCGTTCGAGGAAATCTGATCTGATAATAGTTACACACACACACACACACATATTATAATGTCCCGTCACGAGCATGTCCGTCTGCTATATATAGTAAAAGCATATACGCGCTCACACGAGCGACAGCAGTGTTCGGTATATTATAATATTGTCATTCAACGTATGAGATTGCCATGCACACAAGTAACACGCATATTATAAATATGTATACGAGTTAGAGTACAAGTAAACGAGAACAACTACTACGTGTACGGTGCTACAGCACAGCATAATAATATAATATATATTATATATAATGAAGAAGGCTAGTGCGCACCACGACGACTGGTGCAGTGTATATTATGAAGGTATGCAAAGTCACGACGTTTTTCCACTTTTCGCTACAAAAACACTGTGTTTGCAGACCAAAAGGCAAGTATTATATGGATTGCGAGTACCAAGTAAAAGCACAGCGACGGAATACTCGATCAATGAAAATTAAAACAAATTCTACCTACTTCCTGTTCACTAATAACTTAGTGTCGGTAACATAATATATACTATGAGTACAGCGAGTACACACCGATTAATAAATTAACTGCGTTCCAGTTTATGGCTGTTGATAATTAATAAGTACCGATGTATTTAATACTATTTATGTTGAAGATATTATTGACGTTTTTAAAAATTTATGACAAAGTTTAGAAATAAAGCTTCAAAATAATCATGTATATTTATACCCTATAAAATCATCACTAAATAGGTTCCTACATCCACGACGAAACAAATTCGATGACCGGTCAAACTCCGGTTTTCCCGGGCCGAATTTTTTTCATAGCTCGTCACTGATATTTGTACATATTATAACTATATAAGTATTAAGTATAATAATATGCTGCAACGCAACAGTGCAGTATACACACAGTTACACGTTGTAATAATATTATATTGTGTTGGTTAGTAAAATTCTCCGCGTCCGAACAAGTCATACGTCAAATGATGCTCAAAAAGTGTATTTTCTTTTATACTATATAGTGCATAATATATCGTCTGTTGGCGTTGGCGACTGATCGCGGTAATAAATAATAATTTAAAGCCCCACCCAACAATTTAAAACGCTCCGACCGTGAACAATGTGCCACCACCATGTTGTTTTGATTTTAACACGCGTTGCACGATCGCTGTCGGAAAACGCGATTTCTCGTGAAAACTGAAAATATAATATCGTACAAAACATACACCGAACACTACAATATACGAATACCAATATTAATATATTATATATATTATATACGTGTCGTACAACTCGTAAATGTCGCGCAATTTGTTCATATTAAACTGTATAATTTGTATATAAAGCAAATTATTATACCTACGCGTTTGAAATGTGTAGGCCAGTGGCGTAACTAGGGGAGGGGTTGCAAAAAGGTCTTTAGCACCTGCTGTTTTTTATATCTAATTTTTATTAATTTATTGATATACCATGAATGTTGTGTTTTTAAATTATAAAAAAAATTAATTTAATTTAAATTTTGAAAAAATATTTAATTGTTTGGTCGTATGTCGTATAATATAATTCATTATAATTCATTCCATACACGGATATTCCCATAATATTGTTAGATGATTAACTATAAGGATGATAAGGCATACATTACGGAGAAATATATTGCTTACGAGCATCAAAAAGTACCTACTATATCTCTGTGGTGCATTCACATATTTAGCACCCCCTGTTTTAAAGGTCTAGTTGCGCCTATAGTGTAGGGACCTAATTAAAAACAAATACAATAGGTATAATGTAAAGATACGGTATGGCTATATATTATACCTATTGAATTTTGCGACAAATGACATCTTGCACACGATTTACACAACGATCAACGATCGGTTATAAACTTACCACTTTATATAGTGATGCATGGATTAACTATCTGGTTAATTCAATATTGGGTTATAGTGATATCCTGGTAAGTTTTCTGGACATTTATCCAGAACAGCCTGTTATTTTGAGTATTTATAATCTATAGGTATGCCGTATGCACAATTGCACAATAATGACTTATTTATTACAATGTTGAAACTTATTAAATGACGGTCTTATAATGAAAAAATTAAAACAATTTAATCCGTATTATAGGTATTCGAAGTATACCTAGTATTATTATATCAACTTGTTTAGAACTAAATGATAAAAAAAATATCAAGTATCTAACAACTAAGTAATTTACTTTTACTCTTTTTAGGTTAGGTAGGTATATATTAGGAGGTATATAGGTATGGTATACATACTTTTAAAATAATAAATAAATTAGTAATCTATGAAATATCATAATAAAAAAAATCTACCTTGCATATTATGTATTAATCTGCATACTATAATATAATAAAAAAATAAATATATGTTATATATATTATTAATAACAACCATATACGTACCTATATTGTACCTAAATATTTACAAATAAACAACTAAAAATATCGTTAAATTATTAAATTTAGTAACATTTATTATTATTTAATTATATATTTATAAAATTTTAATTTTGAGAGGTTATAAATTAGGTATGGGTAAATACCATTTAACCATCAATATTCAACTACCCATCACTAGTTATAATAATAGTTATATAATTTTAAATAAAATAAAAAAATATACTAAGTACCTGGTACATATACTAAAACATCACTTGAAAGTAGCAATCTATATTCTAATATATTTCATGTGTGTAATAATTGGTATAATATATTTAGGTACCTACATGATATTATACAAACCAATACGTTAGTACAAATTAACACGTTTTAAAATGTTTAAATTAATATAATTTCGTACATAATATGCACGTTGAGTTTCACTTAAATATCTTATTTAAATTATTCTATGCGAGATCTATATAATACTTCTATGACATAATCGTGAACATTGCGGAGCAGAATTTATTATAATAAACGTATAATACAATAAAACGATCAATATTATGTAATATTATGTAGGTGCCATATTCAATTGAATATAATGAGAAAATCTAAAAATAAAACAACAGAACAATAAAGGCAATTAAGAACTATTAAATATAATAAAAAAATATATGGATTACTACCAGAAGCCACATTAGGGGGTGGGTTACTTGTACATATATATATATTTAAGTAGCTGCAAGGGAGTTTAGGATGTAATTTTTATTTGAAAATATCAAATAGAATGATTTAGAAGCTCTAGTATTAATACAATTAATTTTAAAAATATTTAAAGAGAATATTTCAGGACAATTAATACATGACAATTAGGTATATTGGACATAATAACAATTTATATGAACCCATTTCATATACATTTTATGTATCATATTTAGTTAAATGACTTGCAGCTAGTATATTATATATCTGACTACATATATAACATGACCATTTATTATATAGAGTTTACGGTAAGTGACGTGTTATTTTTAAATAGTAAATGCAATTGCACAACGTTAAGTTGTGATATACTCTGTATAATGTACACCATTACACCGTGGCCTGCAGCATATATAATATAATATATTATTGGACGATTCATTTAAAGTAAGACACTATCTTATTTAATTAAGAAGACAAAAACGTTTTTGAAAATATTTCTTTTACACAATGTTGAGTCACTATAAAATAACATTTTGTTGAAAAAGAAATTATATTATATTTCTTCGTCATTACTTATTACTTTTTGCTCTTTTGATTGACAAAATATATTTTTAATATGAAGAATATAGTAAACAAATATTGTTAATTAACGGCTTGAAATTATATATAAAAAAAAAGTATTTTCAAAAACGATCATAGGTACAGTTTTTTAAATAATGAATGTCTAACTTTAAATGGATCACTTGGTATATAGATATAATAGATATATACATGTAAACATACATACGTTTAGGTGGGTGTAGCACGTCTCAGCCGTATATAATGCAGGTAGGTATACCTATATGGCGCGGCTCGTTGGACGGTTCGTGCAGATGTTCACGCGGAATCATAAACAAACTTCAAGATTCCCTAGGACGCATGCTACTTCAATTATTATTAAAGTTGCGTGTGAAGTGGTCAAATCAAATAAATAGGAACATGATGTTCACTTGGTAGGTTTACTTCATTTCGCCGCCATTACAACACTCGAGAATCGATCGAGAAACGTTTCCGAGTACGCACTCAAAACGACTTTCAAAACACTGCATCTGTATGGACGTCTATCTGTTTATAAGTATATATAAACGGCAAATATACGCGTTTGTATACACATTCGGACTGCGTTTGTGCGCATACTTAAGGTAAACGGTATTCGCCTGTATATATAATACATATGTAATAAGGCGTTAACGGAAGTTTTGACTACATCATTATACATATATATATATATTATATTATAAATATTATTAACAACAAAAATATAAATATGTAAATAAATCCTTTAAACCACTGCAATGCCTACTGCCTACAAACGCTTTACGTCTGTACAGATATAATATACCATATTATAGGATAATGACTCACCGCTTTATCCGCTCACTCCACATTTTTCATTTAATAATAAATTAATTAAAATTCTGATTGATGGATTTATTAATAGTATACTTAAAGATCATATTTTAAAACACTTTAAGTTTTTCTTACTATACTTAAAGAGTGTCTTGTGAGTTGTAGACATATAAAAATTATGTTTTTCAAATGACAACTTCCTCACCTTTTTTATTATTAATTAATACTTAATGGATAAATTTTCTGAAAATGTTGACGTACCATAAACAAAATTCAAAAACAGTGAGGATAATTTTGGAATTAGGTAGGTACATCTATATTCTAAAAAAATTATCCATTCAATAGTTTATATAGTAAGAAGGGTGATTTCATTTGAAAAGTTTATTTTGTAACAGGACATTCCTTATAAATAGTACAAAGAAATCATGAGGGTGCTTGGCGAATCACCTATTTACCTGTATATCGTAGAGATATGTTAACATCAACATGATCATTGTAAATCACGATTTCCTCAAAATTGGTGAGTAATCTATGTAGGAATACATATAATTAATAAAATATCATAAAAATATACGATGAATATATAATAATATGTATTATATGCATATATATGTTACACTATATATTAGTATATTATATTCTTTTGAAATAGGAAACGCGTAATTCGAGTTGCATTATCAAGAATCGACTTAAATCTTTCATAGACCAACATTATATTAGATCAAAAACTGAAAATAGTGTTGTTAAAATGCTACACGAGTATAATATTATAATTTACATAGTATACTATATTATATGTTATGTATATGTTATAGAGTTGTTTATATTCAATACTTCTTTTCAATATAATATACAGACATATAGTATTTCATTCTGAATAATGAGAAACTGTGTAGCGGGTTAACATGTTAATATTATATTATGTATAGTGATCAATGGCATTATAATTTTTAATTCATTTTATTATTCTATATAGGTATCTACTTATATTGTCTTGGAAGTTATACCTATCGCTGTCGAGTATTATATGAAGTTAATATAATACTACGCAGGTTTCGGGGAAGAGATAACATTTAATTGAGATATCAACTTACTACGATAATATTTTTAAAAAAAATCAGTTGCATAATATAATATCGATGACATGATGATATTAATAACGGCGAACGATGTGTAAAAAAATCGACTTCAAAATAAACGTTTCGTTGTAGTTAAATTTGTTTTGTGATAGATAATAGATATAATATTTAGTTTGTAATATTGCATATTATAATTTTCTGCTCAGTGTTATAAACCTCGACACATACTGATGTTATATATATATATAGTTAATGTTACACAATTATAAGTAGATTGTGCAACATAATTATACATATGGAATACAATCATATGACGAATGGCTGACAATCCAATATAATATGGGATTTAGTGATGTAACTAAAATATTAAGTATTAATATGTACAGTATAATGTATGTACTATGAATAGTACCTATTATATGAAAACGTAGGCACCCTAAATATTACTACCCCATAAATATATATTATAGGGGATAGGAATACATTTTTTAACGTCCCTCTCTTTTATATAATATATAATTTTAGATACACATAATATTATGTAAACTTATTATATAAAAAAAAATATGTTTAAATCACCGCGCACCCTCTCTATTATAATAATATGCTGTATCAGTATTAATAATAATAATATAATATACTCTATTATTGGTAGTCGTTCCTGTGGTATATCTATAAAGTATGTACGACTCATATGTTTCCCTTTTTGAAACAACATTACCGCAATGGTCGCAATAATATATAAAAATATACATTATAATATTTGTTACTTCCTATACCTATAGGTGTCTATGTATAAACTATATGCACTAAATACACACTCGACACTTTTTTACTCCGTCAAAATTATTATTTATTATTGACACACGGCAGTCAATTCGACGACGACTATTATCAACACGGACTAGCTCAAATATATAATTTATTATTTCAATATATACAGTAATAAGTAATATTTAAAATTCTATATGACTATATATATATATATGTGTAAACCAAACATAAATTTTTGTTGACAAAAAAAAAATCCCTTGCACAAATGTTTAAACCCCCAGGTATAACTACAGAAAAAAATAGAGAAATGCATCCTTGGATAACTATTATACTATATCGTAATAATCTGCAGGTTATAACATATCCGATGGGGTATACCCGACCTATCAAACATTATTTGGTTCTAACTGCACATAATATAAAATATACACTTGTTCATAGAATTTCCAAAAATGTCAGAAAGTTTTAAAATAATATCAATGATATAACCATGATATAACTGTACACATATTTGCATACGAAAAACGATTCTGAGCAGAAACAATCTATTTAAATGTCAACGTAAGTTGAGTATAATTTTGTTATTTTTTAATATTATTTTATTATATATTTAAATGTTTATACTTCTAAACAACTTTTTCTATTTTAGTTAAATTTAAATCCGCATGATGAATAGGAAAAGATTTATGAGATCAAGTATAATGATGTAGGTATATACAATATATAACAGGGAAATTATTTTTTTGTACGGTGTAATACAATTGTGAATAGGTGGTTCCTATAATTAAACATATTATGTATTTAAGGCTATATTATAGTTAGTTTAAAAAAATATTTGTTGAAAAAATAAGAACCACCTTAGTTTATGTATATATAATAATATATATTATAGAATATACCTCTTAAGTCTTAATAGGTACAATATTTATATTATATATAGTACCTATATATAACCACCGGGTGCACATGAGACATACCTATAACGCTGCGGACGGTTAAAAGAGAAAAAAAAATAAAAACGTCGCTCTTTATAATATTATATTATTATTGTCGCAAATGTGAAGTCGTCGAGTCCGCGTATTTTCGGTCTTTCGCAATATAACAATATATAATATTATAATAGCATAAAATGAATATACGTAAGGGCAAACGATTCGAATTACTGTGCATACACTGCAGCAATAGCAAAACGCGACGTTTAAAATTCTTGTGCATATATTGTATATAATGTAATATTATGTTACGCGCGGTTTTTCCTTTTCTATATATTATGTATATATACCTAAATACATGTATATCAATGAAACGATTTTGGCCATTGACAAACCATCACGTTGAAACTCAAGCACACAATAATACATTCATAAATGTGCAAAAACTGTTTTCGTTTTCATTATATAGTTTTTCGTTTTCACCGAGCACGTTCACCTTTATTTTTTTCTTTAATGGCAACCCCCTTTTCCCTTATTAAGTCGTTATATAAATCATTTAACAGCTATTATTTTCTTAACATTTTATTACATCGAAATCGAAGTTTGAACGAGTGTTTTTTGTTATTTAACATTTTCGTGTACTAACTAATAAGGAGGTTTATAAGCCACGATAATGGGTTTGGAAGTTATGGGGGCTTAGAAAAATATAAAATTTTACTAGTTATTATAAATCTATCAACATTTTCAATTTGTAAAAATGGTTCACGATAAAGAATAGTAAATTCAATATTACATCAATTTTATATTTTTTTAAAACCATTTTTAAGGACTATTATCCTAAATACCTGCACATAAACATAATGTTGATAAATGAGAAATGACTCGTTCAAAATTAGAATTTAAGTACTTATGTGCATACAAATTGTCAAAAAAAAAAAAAACAAAATAAATATTCACTAAACTATTTACAGTAAAAAAGTGAGTTTTCATTTAAAAAACATAAGTTTATATCACACTACTTATTTTAAATATAAAATAATACCTAAATTCTTAAAGAATATCGAAATATATGGCCTTTAAATATACTTAAAAATTCCAAAAGTCATTACTCAAGGAAAACACGAGGTGAGTATATAAATATATCTATTGATGTGTGATAGGTATAATACGATCGTATATTAATAAATAATAAACCTAAAACCCTAAACCGCCTATATTATGATAATACGTTTAGGTACTACGTGCGCAAGGTGGACATTTTTCGCGAGTGTCCACCGCGGCGTGTATACATACATATTATACCTGTTAGTGAACCTACTTATATATTAAAAACACCACACAAATATTTACAATATTCTACTACACTCGTTATACAAGACGTATAATAATATAATATAATATACAACTTTAAACGGTATACGCTCGAGCACTCACACGAACACGCGTACTCATGTACCCACCCTACATATTATATATAATAATATTATATTATTGCATTCCGTGTATAGGTATGTATAATACATATATAGACATAAAACTGCGGTGTACATATATAGTGCGAGTGTGTATGAGAGAGTTATACACAGTAGCGTTTAGGCGTTTAAACAGAAACAGGAACAATAAGTATCAACAATACGCGAAGCCCTCGCGACCTCGTATCCGGTCGCACAAAGGTCTACATAATAATAATACGTACGTGTACGCCACCGCTGTTGCTCGCCATCATAATATAGACTTTCACAAACAACACGCCGCGTGGACACGCCCGCCGTCGAGTTCATTGATAATATTATATACATGTACAATAATAATATTGAGCACTTGTGGACACACAATATAATACTATACATATATTATATTGTGTTTATGTATGCGCGTGTAGTAAACGTTAGAAGACGTCCCACTGTGAACATTTCGCCGGCAAACGGTGAAACAGTATATATATATATATATATAAATAGTATTACATGTTATATGGTACTTGGGTGCGTGGAGGGGTTTGTTGATGGGAGACAGAAGAATGTCGTCGTCGGGTGCGAAAATATAATATTAAAAATATATAAAATGTCATATTGTGCAGTAAATATATTGTACATCGGATCACCGTCATTATTGTGAGGCGATGAAGAGAGTGCATTCGCACGCCTATCTTTTGTAAAAAGTATTTTTTTGATCCACCAAAAATAAAAACAAAACTCCAATATGTGTTGCTATGGATCTAATATACTGACTCATATATGGTCAGTATTTTGTAGTTATTTTTATGCGTTGTATACATTTTTGCTGTGGTGCGAAAATTCCGCGATTACGCATGAATTCTTTTTTTTTACTATACGTCAGTATTACTAATTATAAGTACATATATTTTTTAAAATTTAAAGAGTAGTTTTTTAGTTATTAATAATGTTATGTTTACATAATATAATTCCTTAAAATGGTTTTACAAAAATATAAAATAGATGATATTATAATATTAAATTTAGTACTTATAACTGAACTTGGATCATTTTCATAATTTATAAATTTTGATGTACTTACATAATTACAAAATTTTTCAAAACGCCATAGCTCTTTTATTTCCAAAACTTATTATCATTGGCTTACTATTATCCTATATCGTATATTATTATCCTCAGTGTATAATATGATGTTAAATAACTCACAAATACTCATTCGAATTTTAATTAAGTTTCGTCAAAATACACGGAAAAATTATCATTATTATCATTTATCAGTATAGAAAAGAGATAAGAGATATTAACAGTGCTGTTTAAAAAACAGAAGTTTGGATCTCTCTATACCTATAGGACATTCATTGAGTAAAAATATTTCAAGAATTTAAAAAAGTGGGTAAGTGGATACCGCTCTGCTGTACATTAGGTGCCATATGGATCATTATTATATATTATAGGAGTGTTAAATTTGAATCCAATGATAGGTATCATTGTAAACGAAAAACAATTCTGAACGGAGATGATTTGTCAGTCTAAGATATAACTTCCAGTGGTTAGTGAAAAAGTCGGTTTATGTTTTAATGACCTGAATACATCAAAATGTAAACTTTTTTATAATTATTATTAGCTAAACTTATGGGAAATCTTGTATTCAATTTTCAACTCTTAGCTACTTACACAACAATTTGTATGAATTAAACCTACAAAATAATTTGCAAATATTCATGATTTTGACGAATTTTCGTCAATATTTGAACTTTCAAATGCTAATAAAAAAAAAATTGTGCCTATGTACTCTTATAATTTTTTAATCACTATAAGAAGAACTTATGATTAACTTTGTATTAAACTTTCAAGTATTTTGATTGGGCCAAAAAAATTGGGTTTTGCGTAAAAATTCCCGTTTATCCTTAATTTTTTTTTGGTTTTTCCCGGTGCTTTTGAAAACTATTGGGAAATTCAAAAAATAACCTACCCAAATCACCAACTAGATTCATTTTGCTATCGGAAACCACCCCCAAAGTTTGAAATTGAAGCATTATTTCGACACGTTCTCGTATACACAGACACAAAAAAAAACACACACACAACATTGTAAAATCAATACATTCATCGTTCCGCTCAGAATCTAAAATATGGTTTCAAAATATATTTCGAAATTTCAAAAATCAGATTTTGAATAACTACAACAATAGAGAAAAAAGTCGACGAGCACTGAACGTACTCGGATAATAACTCTGTATAATATTTATATGTATACATAAGAAATGCCGCAAAAATGTGTCTGTCATTTTAATGTAGGTATACTAAGTACGTGTAATATAATGGAATCGAGATTTCGTTTTCTTTATTATCGTCGTTATTATTATTTCGAAACGTGGCGACAGGAAATATTCACGAGAAAATCGTCGACAGGTCTTGAAATTCTTGTCGCACGCCGTCATTGCAGCACAGTCAGTGTCTCTCGCTCACATGAACCGTAATGATTATTATTATTTATTATAATATCATTATTATTGCGGTTATTATATACGTATATTTATATATTATTATCATCGCTGCGCTGTCTCTCGTATAATATTCTTCGTCATTATTTAGTGTGCGAATGAGTATTTGTACATATACAACGTATATTTATGAACGCCGATTTTAATGATGAGCGTGACGAAATGGTCTTTAATTTTTATGATTATCGTCATTGTTTACACGAAGCCGTGACAAAATATATCGTTTATAATATTATGCGTGTTTTTACTATGCTCGTACACTATATTATAAAGGTATAAATAGTTTTTCTACTCGAGTTATTTATTTTCCCGATTATTATTCGTTTCCCGGAATATCGCGGAACACTAATCGGCATTATTATAATAATTGACACGTAGGTACGTGTTGTACTCTTATTATAAGTATTTCTGGGAATACGGTCTCACAAATTCCCATAATAATGTCACACCATAGTGAAAAACATTCGCAAGACATTATGATGGGGTCATAATTTATCTCCTAGGGGGGTTAGGCGTTAAGGAAACGTTTCTAGCCCCCCTCTCCGCCATCTGTCGTAAGGAAATTGATTTTCTTTAGTAAATAATGTCGTTAGGAATTCTTGAAATATGGTCTTACAAAATCCACGGTAATGCCACGCTATACACAATACGTGGGTGGAGATATTTTGAAATATGTCATCATTTCACTCTAAATGGGGACGACGTTTCTCCAGCAACTCCCGTAGGTATTACTGAATTGGCTGCCCTCGAGTAATATAATAGCGTGTCGTTAACGGCCATCATTTAGGTATTAAATTTTTCAAGAAAAATGTTCTTAAAATCTGAATAGTGTGGTGTGTTCGGGACGAGTGTCGGTGACCGGCGGAACGTGCGTTATCTCGGTGTCTATATTTATATCTGCAGTTAAATATTTTTTTTTTTTTTTGCGAAATAATATAGGTCACCTGTCTCGAATAATCAACGCGAAGCAATCGCGCGGATCGTCGACGGTCGTTAAAACGAGAAAATATAATATGATGATGACTGGTGAGATAAATCGATCGCGACGTATATTTAAAGACGTGCAGTGCTGTATATTGATGTTTGTCGATGCTCCGGAAGCGTTTACATATTAAAATTATCGACCGTCCGGGGGGTCGGCCGCCGTGGTGCCGTACCGATCTCTTTTTACGTACACGCTAACTTGTATGTAAATAAATATAGTATCATAAGTCATGATAATATTATGTGAGTCGACGGATAATAAATCAACATTCTGCCAATTGTTTATTGACGATTTTACTGCACGTATATTACTGATCGACCTGATATATAGGACAGTCCGCCGATTATACTATAATAATAATATGACGTGCCTATTGTGTCGTGAATACGCACCTTCGTTTGAACTTAGTTATTCGCAAGCATATAAGAGTGAGAGAGGAAAAAAGAGAGAAAAAAGTGTGAAAGGTGTACATTAATTCGACGTATACCTTTGTAGGTATATGAATCGTGTACGAAAGTCCGATAAGACTATAAACACAAAAATCCATCGCATCACACACGTCCGTTTTGTTTGCCGACGGGCCGTCCAGAGAATCGAATGTATGTTTATCACGCTCGGTACTCGAAGTGATGATGATGATAATAATAATAATAATAATAATGTATAAATACTGCAGCCCGCGCAAACACGCACAATATATACTCGATGTCTGAGAGTCTAATAAACGTTGTATAATATATTTATTGTTGTTATGAAATGTTGTTGTGAACGAAAAACAATCATCATTATAATGTACAATATACTTTCGAGTGCGAGTCGGGTACACGATATACATATTACACAGAAGTACAACTACAATACTTACCTACCTATAAACACAAACACACACACACACAAAAAAATAAAAATCGTCGGAAGTCATGGAGTGTATTATAATATTATTATCGTGTCTGTATAAAAGCATAATATAAAACGACACGCACACGCACGGTATACCACGGCATACCACGGTTGTGTACTTAAAATAATAATAATAATAATAATAATATATAGGTATATAAAAGTATACCGTGTGCGACGAACGACGGGGATGACGGCAGCACGGCGTGCTGTAGGAGACGCGACGATGACGAATGAGAACTCGCTAGGTATAGTCGTTTCTCTTCTCTCTCTGCCTCCGTCTCTTACACTCCGCGGCCGTTGTTCTTTTCTTCCCCTCCCCCGTTTTCGCTTCTCGTCCGACCGACTGCCCCGAGTGCTGCTGCGTGTTTGCCGCGCGTCGTACATCACGTACAAATCTAAATATTTATGGTGAGCTTCACGATTCGGCGTCGGCGGCGGTGGGATCCTCTCCAAACAAATTAACGATCACCTCACGCCCCCAAAACCACCGCGCGACGTTTTTAAGTATTTCCCATCGAATCGACACGAACTTGTATGCGGTTTTCCTACTCCTTTATAATACTTATTTTACAGGTAGGTACCCACAGTCCTTTTCGACAATATACAGCATGCTGCACACGCAGTATACGTGTATAGACATGACATCAACACAATATGATATACGTAAAATAAGCGCGTGTGATACGTACTTGAGTTACACTCTCAGTTCACAGACGTTTCTAAGGGTTATCGAGGGATATTCTCACTATCCCGTACATTTTTTTAGGTAATTTATAGTGCATCGGTGCATAGGTATAACGCGAATATTGATCGTATTCGTTATGCATTATCATTGATGCGTATTGACGGAAACGGTTTGTTTTATTTTTAACAGTAACTCGTGGATTATAGTAAAAAGTAAAAATATCAAGGTCAAAATGATTTTTTGTTCTCGCGATATAGACAAAATAATTATTATTCTGTGAAAAATGTGCAGTTTTTGCTTAATTTTTTTTAAATAAAAAATTCGAGTTTAAATATTGACATTGTTGTAATGACATGAAACTATACTACTGTATTTAAATATAAACATTAAAATAAGTGTTATTAGGTGTATTTATAGGATCACAGAATTTAGATATTAGTGGGGTGACAAATTTTTCCACTTTCAAAAACTAAACAAAATAAAATTTATTTTTGCTACCCAATGGAGTATTTAATTTATAGTGATGAGTGATGACCATCATAGTTATGTATAATTTATATACGAAAAATATATTTCTGTATTTTATATTAAGTATATTTTGCTGTATGATATTAAATATATATAATATAATATTATAATCGTTTTAATAATAATTATATATAATATATATATATAATAATTTTCAAAACCCAAAAATTAAATAAGTAATTCTGTTTTTACGTCCGTTATAATTACACTGGAATTATTGATTATTATTTGAACGACTTAATTATATTGATACGTAATATTTATGTGAATAGAATAAAAATACTCGTACTTTTTAAACAGTGTGTGTCAAGAGAAAACCATATTGTGATTTGTATAGAAATATCAATAAATGGATGAGTGTTGAAATAATTTGAGGCCAGTACCAAAATATAATATAGTAAAATCATTGAGACTTCTAAAAAAATGTTTTTATTGTTGTATAGAGTTTGTCGTTAAGATCGTAGGTACTAGTGTATAAGAACGTTTAATTAAATTAAATCTCAAAAGTTCTTCAATTAAGTTTCAGGTACTGCAAATGTAAAGACATTTCCGGTCTGTGAAACCGAATAGAATATAAGGATAATAGTTTTTAAAAATGTTTTTTTTAATTTATTAGGGTAAAAGTTAGTTCATTCTTTTATTAAAACTTTCACCAAAACGGCAAAAACCATTCATACCTAAAAAAAATAATAAATACGCACAATTGTAAAACGAAGAACGTTTATCACAGCACGCAGTTCTTTGACAACAACGTAAATTTCACGCGTACATCATCGCGTTCTTAATTTTGTAGTAGGTGCTCTACAACAAAGGCAAATGAAAACCACTTCTCTGATTAAATTTTTCCCCAGTAGACGTCGAAATGCCCGTTTTGACAAAAGCCGTCAATGTCCCGACTACCAGATATGCGTGTTCAATAATAAGTATAGATAATATTTAAAAATACTCGTAAGAAAAAAACAAACAGGTGTTCATCGTTCGAAACGGTATTTTTGTTTGCATTTTCAATTTTTATTTTTTTATTTTAACTAATACTCGCACATTTTTGCATCTGTTACAAAGAAAAAACTGCGATAAAATAATAATAATATTATAATATTTT
>VUJU01002691.1:0-33688 GCA_009835225.1 Aphis craccivora
AAAACTAACAGTGTTACAAAAAAAGCTTTTGATGTTATTGGTAATATTATGACGTCGAAATAAAGTGGTGATAATTTCCAATATTTTTATATACTCACTATACAATAAAAGCTGTTATCCGAAAATCAGTTGTTTAATGCAGTTTAATCACGGGACAACGGCACGCGTTCAATCATATACGTATTGCGTGGTGACCTACGTTTACCTAACCGTTAACCACGGTGTCACGATATTACGGAACAACACGCGTATTAATGATTTTGTTTCAAAATAATTTGAAGACTCTTTAAGGTGTAACGTTTTAAGTTAACGTGTAACTTCTGACTGGTTTCGACGGATCTCAATTAGAAACGACTTGCAACGTCTTGTGCGATCTTCGCCATCTCGATGATACCACATTACCTACACTTGTCCGTCCGAGAAAAATAAGAAACGATCGTCGCTCAACTTTTATGTTATACGATAGTGAAGCAATCGATAACATCAATTTATTGGTTCTTTTAACAGATGAATTGCGAGGTAGGTGTCCGGAAAATTAGCGCCCATACGCCGAAACCGTCAAAACAGCTGACCGAATCAAATATCTCATCGTCGTGTGTTTGGAACTAGTTTCCAATGACTCACATCATAATAAAAAATCAACTAGGTATGACCCGATGGTGAAACATATCGCAATGGAAGTGATCTCGAAACCGACGTCCAATAGTCAAATTCGAGGACGTTAAATGAGTGACCGCCGCGACGACGTGAGCGCGAACAGAATTTCCTCCTCGGACGGCACCGCGGCCCTCACGCGCCCGTCGACGTCATCGCCACCATTGCCGACGACGCCTCTGCCGCCGCAGCAGCAGCCGTCGAACTGCGTGCCGCGTAGCCGTGACCTCGGTCCGATATTGTTTGGGTCCGGGGGAAGGGGGAACGGGTAGCGGCGCATCATCGGTCTTTATATGCACCGGCGGACTCGCGGGGCTGGCCAATTGTCGCGGAACCGTTGTCGTACATACTGCAACCGTGGTATCATATTTATAACTGTTGTGTGTTTGTTTTGCGCGCGTAACCGGTTTCTTCGTTCGAGTCCCGTACCCGCGGTCGATACAACTCTTGCCCGCCTGTTTGTTTTATTTTCATATTATCATTTTGGATTTTGTCAGATTTCCGCACGACAACTATCGATCTTCGTCATAATAATTATTAGTAATATTATAACTATCCGAAAATAACAACTCCCGTAAATTCACATCTCGAAGCCAATTTCAGTGAGCCGTCTACATCGTCGCACGACGACCCCCGAATCGGTAAGTTAAACGAGCGACGCGACGCTATATTATACTATATTATGTTATAACGGCGTTATTCGTTAGTATTATACAATTGTCGTTTTAAAAATTATTATTTTTTAAAAAAATGTGTTTTTAATTAATTAGTAACATTCGTCACTTCAAAGTTAAAATAAACTTTAATAAATTTTCAAGATTAAGTTTTTTTTTTTACTTTTTTAAATGACAACATACATTTTTAATTATAATATTCCAAAGCAGATTATTATTTAGTTTTTCGATTTATTAAGATAACATTTTTGACGAGTAATGAGATGAGTAGCACTAACATTAATATGTATTATGTGTTTAAAGTTTTTATGAGCGGAGTAGAGAACCATCTATTGATGGGATAATCATATGCGCTACTCAACTCCGCTCATCTAAATTTTTAAATAAATATTATTATACCTACCTATTATAATATTATAACCCATAATCTATTTGTTCAAAATTCAATTTTTATGCAATAAAATACTTCGAAAAATGTTCTATGTTAGGATAACAAATAAAATAAAGAGTGGTCAAGTGGGTAACGCTCTACAGTCTGCTGTACATTAGGTACCTATCGAGTGGATCTCGGATATAGAGTTAGGTTAGTCACTATAATGGTTGTATTAAAATATTTGAATGCAATGATAGATATAAATTTATCATTGTATACGAAAAACGATTATGAACGAAGATGACTAATTGTCAGCCTAGGATATATTTTCAATTGATTAGTGAAAAAGGTGGTTCGTGTTAATGATCTGAATATAAAACACCAAGAAAATGCTAATCTAAATAACTGGTAAAAATGTCAAGTACCTACGACTTATACTTTTTGAATAATAACAAATATTGAAAATCGTTTGAGGATAAATCGTTATCGTTACGTGAATTGCAGACCTTCATAACATCTTTTTTCTATAATGTTGATTTGAGTTTTCTCTATAGCTGTTTGAAGGAAAACTTATGGAAAACTTGGTGTTAAATTTTGTAACCTTAGATATAAATACAAAATTGTTATGAATTTTCAACTACAAAATTACTTGTAAATTTTTACAATTTTGTAAAAGTTTGAATTTAAATGGCTTTAAAAAAAAGTTATACCAAACGACTTTTGATTTTTTAACAACTTATAAGAAACCTTGTATTATATTTTTAAGTTTTTTTGGGCACCCAAAAGTTTTTTATAGACATTTCAAAAAAAAAAAAATTAGAAAAATCAAAAATTGCAGTTGTCTTTAAATAGCTTAAAAAATCTATATTATTTTCAAAATTTAACTATAATATACCTATGGATAACACTAATATTAAAATTTGGTAAAAATTTCAATTATTTACAGTGATTCGTTTTTGAGTTACAACTATATTACAAAAAAAATTGATTTTGTCAAAAACTGGTTTTGTGTACAAATTCCCATTTCCATCACTTTTTTGTAGTTTTCCCGATTTTTTTGAAAATTACTAGAAACTTCTTACGTTTGAGCTCTATAATCCACTAAAGATATTCATTTAGTTATCGGAAACCACCCTTGAAGTAAAAACTATCAGTAACATCATTGTAAAATCAATACATTCAGTACTTCGTTTGGAATCTAAAATGTATGTCGTCATTAAAAAAAAGTAAAAAATAATTATAAGTACGATTTATTAAAAAAAAAAAAAACTAAATATTTTAACGACTTACTATTAATAGTCTGCCTGATCATGTAGGCACATTAAATTCGAGTGTTAAGAAAACTATAAGGATGGTTCAAATTTACGATTTTAAATGCTGAAATAGGGTTTTGATTTTTTTTTTAGTCTTCTGCGTAGCCGATTGATGTCGATAAACCACACACACAGTCTAATCGTTATATATCGAAAAACATTACGCATGACGTACACTAATATTCATCTCACACGCTTACAGCCACTGCCTTTATGCGCATCTTTATAAAAATGATGATAATCATATTATACATATAATTATATGTATATATACGTTGGCGTAGTCAAATAATAATATTTAACCGTCATCTACAAGGCTTGGTTATCCTGTTATCTGCTACCACCGACCAAGCGGGTGTGCAACAGATGGCACGTGCCAAAGTTTGTTAGTTGTCGCCGTCTATAAGTCTACAACGGCGGCTGCTGGGGGAGACGCGTATTCGAACGACCGAAAAGTTTTCCAACGTTTTTAAACATTCCGCTCCATCACTACTGCTCGATAGGCTTAGAATGTATTTTTTGATGTGAGTCGTTTTATGTAAGGCGTATTATTTCATAATATGTACCTACAGCATTACGTGAAAAACGGACTTTTGAAAAATGGATTTTTCGTTTTTGTCGTTCATTTGTTTTTAGTCTGTAGGTAGGTAATCTCTTCAAACGTGGATACGACGATATTACTTTTTCGAAGATTTTTTTTTTTAATCCGGGATGAACAATATACTATATACATATATATATATAGGTTTATACATACTTTCAGTGGTGTAAACAACTATGTACAGGCTTACTATGCGAAATATGCTTACGGTTTGAAAACTAATTTAAAATATCGATTCAAAGAACGAACTGTTTCAGTTTCAGTAATTGTTTCGCAGTAATTAATTTTCATAAAAACCATTTTCCTATTTTTACGTTTATTGGTATATAGCTTGAAAAACAATTTTATCATTTTTTAATTTATCTTTCTATTACAATATTGTGTAGGTGTAGACGTGTATTCAGAGGTTGAAACATGAAAGTAATATAAATAGTTTTAACTTTTAAGTACTTATCTGCAATATTGTAATATTATGCGCTAAATTTTAATTACATTTTTTTAAATAAATTAAACGTACATTTAACAATAATATGTAATTTTACTAATGTTATTGATACAGGGTTATTTAAAATTAGTCATCCAATTTCTTATTTATTTTTAGTTTTTAGGTTTAGAGTAATGTACATGAACATTAAGTAAAATAATAATATTATGAATTTATCTTCTCTGCAAACTAATTTTATGAATATCCGTTGTAATTGACTCATTTGACTCATTTGCTAATTTTTTAGCTTCTCTGCGGTTAATGATAATAATAGTATATTGATGTACACAGTATTTTTGACATATTCTTCCCAAAAATAGTAATTACATGGTGTAAGATCAGATGATACCTAGGTGCAAAGCATTAGATGATTCAATTTGAATAACCCCGTATAATATCTGTGATAATATGCATTTACGTTTAAATTGTATTAAATAGCTTGATAAAAAAAAAGTAATTAGTTAGTTCGTCTGATATTTAAAAAATATACTATATGTTACAATAATATGTGTCATATTGTATAAATTTAAATTATCTTTAATTTAAAATTGTATAAGAATGTCCTATAATATTTATGTAATATATAATATGAATGAATTAACGATAACAACGTTGTTGAATTTAAATGAAATACGCTATGAAGTATTAATATTTTTTCAATGTTTTATCTAATCAAAATAATCTGATAATGTTAACAAAATAATTTATACAATTCAGCATTATTCTAATAAACTTCAAAGGAATACATTATTCATTACTTATAAAGATTAAAATAAAATAAAATCTACTATCAAAAGTTAAAAAAAAAAGTATAATAAATATAATTTTGTGTTATTTAAAATATTAATGTTAAACAGCAGTTATAAAAATTAACGAACATTTATTTGTAGTTAATATTAAATATTAGAAAATAATTTATATATTTATACATAATAGGTTTATTAATAATGCTATATGAGTATGATTTCTTAGTTGGTTACTTGATTTAATCATCAATATCTAAATTGTATACATGAGATTGTAGTTTTAAAGTTTATTTCGCATCTTCAATATACCAACTTTCAACATGTGATTGATACGATTTAAACATAATCTGTCCAGTGAGAGAACAGGCAACTCTGCGCATCCATGGATGCGTGATACTGCCATCGAGATTAGTTCCATTTATGACAGCATATTTTTTAAGAACAAATGCGCAGATGAATCGATTTTTGTCAAGCTACGACGTGTTCTCTCGCTGAACAGAGTATAGTTTGTTTTAATATCACCAGTTGTAGTAAATCGTTTTATTACTATAATAATTGATTATTTTTAATTAAAACGACATAATTACAAAAAATATTGTTATTTGTTTGTTCAAAGAACATTAGGGCCTGGGGTTGTAATTTCATTGCAACCTATGTATATTTTTGATAAAGAATTTAAAAAATGCTCTGAATTTGAAACACCGTCCATTGGAATAATATTATAATACTTACAATATCTAGTTTGGTATCCATGCTAAAATGTAATTTAATATTTTAGTAAAACAGTCAGAAATTTCTTACTAACATCACTTTGCTAGTTTGTTATTAAATTGTATACGTCGTATATTTTCGCATATAGTATCGGTATACTCGTAGAATCACAGTAAATACGTATTCAAAATTTGTTTTTTTGTTTTTTTTTTTTTTGGTGGCGAGTGGAAGATTGCAACTATAATATATTAATACAACCATGGTGGGTGTGCGATATATTTAGAGAGTTAACATTTAGGGAGATGGAATGAAAACTTATTGAAACGCGTCAAACTGACAGCAATAATATTATAATTGTTGTCATATTAATGACAGTAAGTATTAAATAGGTATCTGTAGTATTTCCTGCCACACTACGTCGATCGATGTAGTGCATATTTATCTGACTAAGGAAAAAATAATATAATATAATATAATAAACGAGTTCCGGGAACTCACTTAAATTGTACCCCCAGTATAAAAAAAATATATGCTAGCTAAGTTCGATGATTGAGAAACTAAAGTTTATCTACTAATCAAGTTCATGGAAAATGTAAAATACTCGTATATCAATTGAGTTCGTAGATTAATTTTTATTTTTTGTGTTAAAATATTGCGTATTCGTATATTTTCGGTTGAAATAGAAATACTAAAACACCTAAAACTCTTAAAATATACTTAATTGTAGTATATTAATCTAACTTAATTGAAAAAAATAATATCATACTCATAGAAAACAAAAAGAAAAAAGAAAAAAAAATGCAGCTATTTGAAACAAAACAAAATTAAGATTTAAACAAAATTTGAAATCTTTAAATCGGTCGTGGCATATTTCTACATTTCGAAAACGTATGGTTTGCGGAAGTGGCCGTCGATCATCGGTATCATGCAGATAAGGATCATTCATTTTGTACAATCCTTAGGCGATGTCGTCATCTAGGATCCGAGTAAAACTTCAGTGCGGAAGGTGTTTCAAAGTAATTAAAAAAAAAAAAAAAAACCCATCATCGTCCGATTGATGATTGGGTGAGGTACGAAATAATACGAAAAAAACATCGCGGTTCTATATTATAATAGTGTAATGCATTTGATTAATATAATATTGTTGCTAATCGCGGCGGTCGTCGTGCACGCGTCGTTCAAGGACGCGTGTGTAACCGTACACAACGTGACCGGGTAGGATTCCCAACTATTACGTTAGATAGGTACATCGATTGGTCGTGATTTCGTACCGTGACATATCTGCGCGCTCGACGACCACCGAAAAACATAATATTAATGTATATTATAGAAAATTATGTTATACTACGGTTAAAATGTATGCGCAGTGTCGAAATCTCTAAACTACGATATTTATTGTGACTGTTTCTACCATAGGTACAAATAAGATTGATAGTTTTATTTTTACTTCCGTACTTTATATTTTTATTATTATATTATTATTTAACGGTCAATAGTATTTTATAGTCATCGTTTTTAATCGCCAACGGGTTGGCGCCAATTCGACGTGGATAATAACTATTATCGTAATATTGTCATGGTGTATTACGAGATATTCTGTTTGTATTTAATTAATGAGGTTTTCCATTTTTTCAAAACGACATTCTGTGACGATAGGTCAAATAATAAATCAAAAATATTTATCACACCGTGACTGCAGGATACTGGAATATTTTACGATTTTCTTTCGTTGGTGAAACATAATCATATGTTAATACTATTGAATGATTCAATTGATTGTGCGTTTTACATACTATTTTATGCATGTATTTATTTATTTGTGCATTAGATGACATATCATGAAAATTAATATTTTACTGGTTATGTTTTCGATTAAGCATAATGTTAGTCGCTATGATGATTGCGCAATATTATATCCGAATTGTTGAAAACACTAAGGTTATGAAATGTTAGGTACGGAGGAATTTTGCGTGTGAAAGTTACCGGTTTTTAAGTGTAACTTATATTTATATTTTCCTTTATATGATACACTCATATAGGGTTATTTTTATGTATATTCAGCCTGGAATTGTCAATTTTTTGAAAAATAAATATATGTTAATATAGTCAACGTTCCAATAATATTCTGGAGTATCTATTCATAAAAAAATATCTTCACTTAATTTTTTGAATAGTATTTATATGGAATTTGTTATCAAAATATATTTTATGTAGGTATACTAATATGTCTTAATGTTTTGAAATATGTTATTTGAATTAGCTGATTATAAAATTCTTTAATAATTTAACTGAATAAAAATCTAATTTAACAACAACTTCTTCTCAATAAAATTTACATTTTAATCATCTTAAGTGATCGTCTCTACTATTTTTATTTTTTGTAAATATATGTGTGTGTGTATATATAATAAACATACTATTATCCGATAGGTTTATACTCAGTTTTAAATCAAATAACTATGGATAAAGATAGTGGCATTCCAGTTAAATATAAATTATAATATCTAATAGTTATTGAATAAAAGTAAATCGAATATAATATCATTACATAACACTATCTGAGTAAATTATTTAAATTCGATTCGATACAATGCGTTTAGTTAAAGAAAAAAATATGTAATTACTTAATAAACAAATAAATGTAATTTGATATATAAAAAATTTTAAAATCGAAAGGTGTTCATAAAATCTTTGAGCTATACATAGGTTGTAGACACTAGACACTAATACATACGTAATGCATTGATGTGAACTTTATCAAATGTCATTGCATATTAATATAATACTTTTTTTACAATAATAAATAATACATTTTTGTATATTAATTGAAATTAAAAAAATATTAACTCAATAAAAATATAGTTTTATTTCACAGTAAATGAGACTTAAATTAAAATATTTTAAAGCATATTTTAATATCTTTGATTATCAAACTCTGATTTGACCTTTACCTTTAAAAGAGTTAAAATAAAATTATAATTAAGTCTACATCCTGTTCAGAAAAAAACTGATAATTTTATAAAATAATATGATACTAAAAACGTAATTGTCTGTTAAATAGTATAATATTATCTAAGTACCCATGCTATTACGTTTGTTTGGATATTAAACAAATAATAAGAATTATTGCAATGTGGTATGCATTATAATAATTAACAGCTATTGTTTCTAACAATTATTAAAAAAAAAAAATAAATGATAAACTCAAATAATAAAATAATAAATAAAAGTAAATACATGATATCCAAATACAGTGTACACATATGTGCGCTATATATACACAATACATCGTATTTTGAGTTAAATAATTTGAAATATAATTGATATACGAGTATAATTTTAATGTTATTATTATAATGTATGCATATTTTTATTCTAAAATACTTGTATTTACCTACATTATACCATGAATTATATCAATTTTAATGGTTATTAGAATTTCGACTGTTCGGAAGAGACTTAAAATATTTATCGGATTGATTATATTAAAAATTTATTGATAGAAAAACTTGAACAATTTTTAGTAAATTAAATAAATATTATTTACACTTTAAGTAGTTTTTATACTTTTCAATATATAATCGAGTAGATTTGTTTACATATTTTATTTCAATATGTTTTGAATGATCTATATTATATTTTAATAAAACTATAATTAGTTCATAATCAAAATACAAAGATATTTATTAGATTTATAATCTTAGCTGTTTAATCCAAACATATTAATAATAAAAAAAGTGTTTACCTGAAATTTAAAGCAATTATACTATATATATATATAGTCACTTACAACTTTTTAAACAGAATGAGAATAATACAAATTCATTTGTAGAAAACAAAAACAATATGAAAAAATTAACTTCCTTAAATTTATCAAAGTCGACCATGTTAATCTTAAATAAAAAATAAAATATGTTAATTGTTTGCATTAATATTTATACAGAACATCTTGATACTTTTTTTTAAGAAAGGTACCTTATGTAAATAATCTATTTAATCGTTCACTTAAATTTACTGTTGTAGCTATTCAGCTTAAAATTAAATCCATGCATAAAATGTTTCCATTAAAGAGTGATGTTGTTGTAATTATTCTTCTAAAAAAATTATATTCCACTTACTATAATACGTCATATCCGCGGGAAATAAAATTTGATTACAATATATCAAATAAATAATGTTTCATTAAATGTTATTGGCGTTCGTGATATTCGGAATTGATGAAATAAGCTAATTATGAAAGATAATCAAGCGTATAAACAATAAAAATTAATAATTAAAGGAAACTACACGGAAATAATGGTGTTAATTACGTTCCAATGCTTCACCTTTGTGTAAGCTTAAAAACATATTGTTATATATTATGTATGTATAAAAATAAAATAAAAAATGAACTGTAAGATTATAATTTGAACTAACAACCGCTTCCTGTTACTATTACTCTAATTATACACGGAAAAATGAGTACAAACTGATATAACATACTTTTTGGTGGCTAGTTACAATTTTAATTAAACTATATTATTGACAATTCGTAAATAAATAGTTATATTTTATGCATAATTATACAATAAAATTAAACAAATATAATATAGATTACTACCAATCTATTTTTATGAAAATGTAATATGTATTTACTATTTAGTCTTATTATTATCCTTATGTCTGTAATATTGTTTATACATATTATAGTTGGTTAGTGATGGAATATTACATTTAAACACTGTTACTCAAGCATTTTTATATTTTATTATTTTATTTTTTTAGAAAAAAAAAACTTATATAATTTACTATAAAAGTAATATGCTAGTTTTGTTCTAATATTATGTAACTTACCATCTAATCTCTCAATAAACAACACCTGGGTTAGGTACAATTATTTTTTGAAAATTCATTACATATACGACACGACATCAGTACATTACCACATAATATTTTAGAGGCTAGATTATGTTTTCATTAGCATTCACATTTTATTGATAAATTTATTGTATTTTATTTAAAAAAAAAAATCAAATAGTTTACTGTTTATTGTTTTCACAGTGTTCTAATATAAAATTATACTGATGGATAAATAAGTAATATTTAGTAGTATATGTTTTAGATTTAAATATGTGAACAAATATTATTATTGATATTTTCATTTAGGTCATATCATAATCTTATCATCATTTACATATACATAGGTTCTGTAAATATTAAATAATATAATGGTGTAAAAGATTTAAATATCTAGTAAATATTTTTCTCTCCGTTCCTCACCAGGTCGATTGGTTAGTTGATAGGCATGGAAGTCGTGTCTGTGCTCAGAAAAACACGCGTGTGTGCCTCCGGTAACATATACAGTGTATAGTGTATAATATGTAGTTTATATTACAGATACGTTCTAAAACTATATAATAATAATAATCGATCGACACAGATATTCGATCTAAGAACAAATCGTCTTCTCTTAAAGATGTGGAGGCCATGCGCGAGCGTTAAAATAATATTATCATTTGCGATCCCGTTTCATGTCGTATACTCTCGCCGTCGCCACCACAATTTGTATATTATAATAATATGTTATGATATATCTCCATGGTTAAATATTATATGTATATATTTATTATTGTTATTATGCGAATTTTAAGCGCTCATCTCTCGGCCTGCACGGCACGACCCTCCCCGAGGCGCCGCTGAACTCGATATTATAATGATATTATTCTTGTATTTTACATAAGCGTCCTCTGCTGCCCGAGTATTTTCACGCCGCGATTGACGTTGTGAATTCTTTGGACGTGGGCGAGAAGGAAAAAACTTCGATTTGATATGTTCCGTTGAGAAATCGCCAACCTACCTACAAATACTTATTATTATTGCGACACAATATTACCATCGTGACGGTCGACCCATCACGAGCGCTGTGCAGCACGCCGCCGACAATCGATATCCTATCACAATACTAATACTACTATGTATATATATATATTTTATTAGATTATATTTGTATTATACAATTATACTGTACATACACCATCGGCTATTGGCCATGTCAAAATATCTTATCGGGAATACCTTGGATATTTCAGACTGCGAAATTCTCGGTGTAGAAATAGTTAAATATATAATCCAATAAGTTTTAGTTAGTTTGCTCGTAAATATCATCGTATTTAGAGATCTACTTGTAGCATTAGATCGTATAGTTTGTTTTTTTGGTTTGTTTTATGTTGTCTGATTATCGTTTTGATTTAGAGCCGTTGGCTAAAATGATTGTATTTCCGTCGATTCACTCCAATTTTTCTATCCCATAATGAATGGTAATATTTGTTAAATAGGTTTGTTGTACAAAACTACTCATGAGACCGAATACTCTGAAGTCTGAAAGCGTTCATAAGAAAATAATGAAACTATTTCGCATGATACTTTTTATAAGACAGGCAAAGTAATATGCATTCACGGTATATAGGTAATGATAAATTTATAGTCGCCGTTTATCACAAAAATCTCGAGATGAGTGTGCATTCTGCAGCGTGTTTACCACTTTCAACACATGAAAAAGATTACCTTGTTTAATATGGTATTTTTATTTATTTATTTTTTTTAAGAGCTTTAGTATCAACTATTAAGCTCAACAATTAAATTATTAAAACGTAGTTGAGTTAAAACGTGGTATTTAAAATGTATTTTTTGTAGAATTAATATAAAGATTTATTCAGATTTATTGTGTAGACGGGCGTTTTTAGTCATTTTTTTTTTTACATTATTGACAATTTATTATGTGGTGAATTTTCCATAACATAATATACTTTAAACTTAACCACTTAATTATCCACACTATTATATCCAATAAATCCTTAGGGCTTAGGGCTTAAGTCAAAAATAGGATTTTAACGATTTCGTCATCGCAATATTATGTTATTTTACACAATCGGTTGTTATGTTACGTAGATCCGTGGTGAACATAATTTATTTGAAAAAAAATAATAAGAAGAAGAATTCATCAAGGTTGAAGTTCTTAATTTTTCTGACAATTATTTTTTATCATTTATTTAATGGAAAATACGTTGAAAAGAAAGAGAATGAACAATGTTTATCATCTTTCTTTGGTTTATTATTTTTTTTTACTGTGCCTACGTTTTATCACGCAACGACGTATATTTAAAAAAAAGTATATTTCTCGCAAAGAAAAGAAGAAAAAATCGCGTTCCTTCATAAAATACTATACACTTCTACGTTTTCGCAATTTTTATTTTCACACATACCTACTTTTTTGTAAATTTTTTATTTTTTTACGAGCGTTGGCACTTCCACGTATTTCATCATTAACGTGTTTCACCCCTCATTCCGAGAACAATATTAAAACTTTTGATGTTTCAATATTCTTTGTCACTGCACATGCACTAGACACACACACTATGCATTTATAATACATATTTGGTCGTTGGACAGGTGTTTGCCCTCGTGGTTCATCCAAAAGAGCAGCAAATAAAAAAAAAATGACATTACATATTATTAGGTGATAATAAATGTATCGGATACAAATTGTGTTTAATAATATATATAAATAGTTTTAAAAAAATACTCATATATAATATATATATATAGTTTATACATTAGTAATGAAAACATATTTATGAATTGAAAACCAATGGGAATGAGAACTTGAATATAGAATGTAATTTACTCCTTATTTTTAAAATTTATCAATATGAACATTATTTTTATCTTCAAAATGTTAACATATAATAATGATAATATAAAAAACTTATAGTTGAAGTACATACTATAGAAAATAAATTAATATGTGGCTCGTCATTATACAGAATATATTTAGCCCAAAATGACAGTCGTTAAAATGTAACAATTTATAATAAAAATATGTTAAATCATACTGGTAAAAGGGGTATGTGATGTTAGCCCTCCTTATATTGAAACAATTCTCAAAGTTCGCAAATTATTGATATAGGCTTTAATAAAATCGTATAATGTAGGGGGAGTGTAATTTAATAAAAAAATCAAGGCGTGGTTGTTATATTAGGTAACGAAATGCTAGGGGTTGTATGGAATACGTGGATTTTTTTATATATCTAGTTACATAATATGCAATTATAACTATTATATCCGGTTCTCCAAGTGACGCTCACCAGTTGGCATTTGGAATTTTATATTAAATTTTCTATTATACTATATTAATAAAATAAAATATGTTTTTAACTATCACGGTAGAGTAAGTACCTACCTGTATTATATTAATTATAGACATTATTATCACGATGTCGAATTAATATAAATATATATTTTTTTATATTATGTTTTTAATCTATATCATCCATATTACATTACATTTTTTCGTAAAGATAAAAAAAAAAAATTGTTAATTTAGGTAGAAATGCCAGAAAACTGGTGATTTTATTGTATGTGTGTAGTACTTATAATACTGTGTAGCTATAAGAAAATCGTATTAATTTAAATAATAATACTAACATATTATGTACTTTTTACACTATGTACCTTACAAAAAGTTCACTTATAATTGTTATGAACCAAATATTCTATGTATTCTATTGGCGTCCTTACCGTCACAGTTGATTTACGACAAATCGAGGGCGTGCGTATAATATAATATCTACTTTTCTATAATATGTACAGTGTACACATAATATTATATTGTATTAAAATAAAATGTAAACACAGCGATCGGCGCGTTCCGGTTTTAAAACCTTACATCCTTATTGTAGCTGCTGCAATTCGTTTTGTTTTCGTCGTGAGTTTTTCAACCAATGCGTATAAAATACGGTATAATATTTCAAATAATGTTGACCGTACCCAAACGGATGCTGAGCGTGCACGTACGCGTGAGTTTATCGAAGTCGTTTTCCCGCTTTGTCAAACAGTAAATTATTCTTATGCGTACTACAAAGATAGCATATTATAATGTATACATAACACATGCTATTATTATTACAACATTATGTATCACTCGTGTGTGCAACGTAACAGAATCCGCTCAAATCGAAATTCTTGTAATTTTTCTCGTTTCGTTTAACGAGTTTATTATTATTATTATTATTATTATATTTTGCGGTATCGCACGAGTTTTTACCAAAAACCGGATTTATACATTGACGCAGTTGTAATAAACAATATGATGCTTAAACAATACGTGCACAAGCGTCATAATAATATTATTATCGATGGATACTTCGTATTTATAAAAGATAAGTGTCTATGTTGTTTATTTGTTAATTTTTACTTATTTCGTACCTACTTATTGCGATTATTTAATCGTTTTAATTTTTCTTTAGAACATATATTTAATTACTATTATTACGAATGACGAATGTATTATATTATAATATAGGTGGTGTAGCCACAACTTTTTTTTTGTATATGGTGGAAATGAGTGATTGGAGAGGGAGCTGATCATTTTTTATATAGGATCCTCCATACAAATTATAATTTTAATACCAGTACATAATATTATATCATAATACGTTCATAGAACTCTAAAAATGTTTTTAATTTTCCTGAAATTCGGAAGAGTTGTTGGGTTGCAGCTGTTTTAAATCTTTAACTGTACTATTATTTTGCCTAAAATCTAAAAAGAAATACAAAAGTTAAATATAGTGTATTATAATATATTATTGAAAATACACGTAGGTACCTACAACTTACAGCCATAAATATTAAAGATTATTACTTATTGATCTTGTATAGCCTTTTATAAAAATAAAAGAGCATATTAACTAAAAACTCAAAAGCTAATTATAGTATCATAATTTACAATATTACTGATGAGTACTACATTTTGAAATTTTTACTTGTCATACTGATATATTTAATTATTAAAATAATTTATTACCTATACTTTTATGAAACTAAATATTATACTTTCTTTATTGATCTAACAACACAATTTCGATTGATTTGACCAATGGTCAATAATAGATCCATTCCACTACATAGACATTTTATTTATTTTATTGTATAACTTAATCTTCTAGATCTAAATTTAAAATTATATCCTAATTCTATTATTATTATAATATAAGCAAACATTGTTTAATTAACTATTAATACTGTAGTATAGGGTTGAAATAACCGTGGATAATAATAATAATAATAATAATAATAATCAAAAATTAAACACTGTCTTGTGATAAGTATACCTACAACAGTACTACAACTTATAACATATTATTATATAGTAAATAATATAACATAAGAAAATTCGTACAATAATATATTATATCGATTGCGAACAAATTTCAACATAACTATACAACCATTATTTAAATAGGTTATTTGTGTCGTAAAATGCGGAGTAAAAAATACTAGATGTTTACACATTACACTTTTTATTATAATGATAAAATATATTATGAAAAGATCGGATTGCTTTGGGTATACATGTATCAGCATCGTCGTTATATTATTATTATAAGTGAGCAATATTTTATGTCACAACGAAATAGCTGATAGATGTAAGCATGTAGAATAATGATAATATGATCCTATGCGAAGTATATGAGATCGTCATCATTATGAGAAGTACATATTTTTCTCAATTACGATTTTATATGACATAATATTATATTATAATAAATGATACACATGGCGCTTGGGTGCTTCGCACTCAACGACGACCAATAATCAGGTCTTTGCTTATGACAGCAGTTTGTCAATCAAATTTAGATTTGTTCGTAGTCTGATGTAAAAAAATGTATTTATATATCTACCACTCATTGTTACTAGTTTGTCGCGCTGTTATCGTTGTAAAATTATTTGGTTTTAGGTTTCTGTAAGTCGAATAATATATTGAACATAATACACCTTAATATTATTCTTAATATTATTATGTCCACTCTCGATGTATATTCATTTACCATTTGTTTTATTTTATTGTATAATATAATATATTTTAATCTCGTATATCATAATATGAGTGATATTTAGGGTTATAAATTTAAAATGAAATTATAGAATAGATACAAATACTGAATTGAGACGGTTTTATAATGCAGTGATTATTTTAGTTAGTTGATATATGTATAAATATATGAATGAAAATCAACATCGATAGGTATCAAAGATATGTAAATATTATGATATTATGTGTCGCAAGTATGAATATTGTATTTTCCATATTTTATATGTTACAAATTGTATTATAATGCGCAGTGAATAGAGAAGTCGAATCTGAGGCAATTTTAATAACGGATGTTATATAATTTAATAATTCATGCATTTTGTCGTTAGAATTAAATGTTGCTGATTTTCGTGTAATTTTACCGTTCACCAGTCCAAGACTTGTAGATTCAAACATCTACTTTTATCAGGTGGACAGTGGCGTGTTGACTACTTATCGGCCATGACTTACATTATAATATCATTTATTATCTCAGAGCTTCGTCCGGAATGTGTTTTATGTTCACTGTTTATTCCAAGTGACGATATGAATCGAAACAATAGCTGTATAGGTATATCGGTATTATTATAATTTATAGTTGTCCGTCTATCGTCACGTAAATATTCAGTTTTTGACAATTTTTTTATAGACAATGGCGTAATATAATATAGGTATATATTATATGTATATACCTTATACCTACTATATAGTATATATATTATGTATACATTTTTAAATCATAATAATGTCTGCTGTTTTATGTTTTTTTTGTTTTTTTGCTACAACTGACCTCGATGAATTATTATAGTTTGACATGTAATTACACACAACAAACTTGAAATTATATTGCAATACAAAAAGTTTGAAAAGAATCACATTATGTGGGAAACTCTTCGTGAACATATGCAATTTAGAATTTTTCTCAAGTCCTTTTAAAATCGTCTAGATCAACTCTTCTGAGTAAAAGTTATTAATTCAGTTAAAATTTAGTTAGTGGTTATTCCAAGAACTGTATATTATGACAAATTTGTAGGTTTGATCGTTTTGTAAATCCCGAGTTTGTTTGATACATTTACAATCTAAAGGCGGTTTCACCGAAAATATCACTCATAGTTGTATAGTTGATATTTGACTTTATTAAGATTAGGTACATTTTATTGACTTTATAGTTTAAAAGTACATATTATATTTAGTATTATGTCAATACTAAATGAACCCAACGATTTAATGTTTAATTAATTGTAAACAGCCTTACGTTTGGTGACTGAACTCTAATATCACTTAAATATATTAATAGAAAAACAGACACTTTTAAAATGTATTTAGGTAACTATATAATTATACAACAGTATCATATTATACTCAGACAATGTTTGAGAAAATAACAAATAATACCAATTATATATTATACTATTATAGTATACTATATAATTTGCATGTATTATTTTAATTGTAAATTTTACTCATTTATTTAGCATATATATTACTATAAATGCATGTCGATAAAATGTTATTATTACCGAGCGTCCCAATAAAATTTAATGCAACAAATAATGTGTGATCTTTTTTTTGTAATTCGAGTCCTTAAAGCAAATAAAAATCGTTATGTCATTAACTGATAATTAATTGATCATGCTGTAAGAACTAAGCAATTTTTATCTTAATCAGATTTTTTTATAATAAAGTCTTGAGAAATAATTGTGTAGAAATAATTTTTAATCTTGTGAAGATAGTAAATGACACGATGAAATTGTATTATTTTATGATTTTGTGCCTATATAAGAAAATTGTAATACGGAAAACAGCCAATTGCATTTGCGTTTCACTGCAATTGTGAAAACTTCGTGTTAAATTTCATAAAAATGGCTTTACGTAAATTGTAAATCTACATATCTACTAATATAATAAAGATATTGCGCCAATAGAACATCAATGCACTACATACTTACTAGTTACAAATAGTTGTGTAATAATATATAAATTATATCTAAGTATTTGATACTCGTGCATATAATGATGAGATACATTTCGGGTTCGAACAATTTATGATTACGATTATCAGACTCAGAATGCTACATCGTAGTTTTCCTTCGCCTAATATTCTTAGGTGGCGTGCACGTTCTCGATTTAACGAATTAAATTTTTTTTTCAAATCTGGATTTCGACCACGAAATATACAGACATGTATTCTCGTCTGTACGTAACCTAATCGAGAGACCAAATTTACCACCGAAAGTAGATAATAATAATATACCTTTTATTGTATTGCACTGTATAATGATATTTTATATTATTGTTTCATTTAATCTACTCTCGATGAGACTGCAATAATAATATTATTATTATTTTGTCTGTTGTGTCATCGAAAGCCAGTCGTTTTCGTCGCTAGGCTATCAAATTTCGAGGAAACAGCGTTCGATGATTTTATTATTATTATTCTATCGGTATTCTATGACTCCGGTATTACGGTAATATCGAGGTTATGTAATTTATCACGCGATAGGGAGAACAACACTATCGTATTATTATTCGTCTTTACATCCGATCGTACTATGAAATCAGTTCCGAGTCTTTTAGAGATTAAAATATAAATTCTAAACTATGTATATCGCCTCCGCCGATGACCTTATTTAATGTATTATACATAATAATATTATTCGGAAGGATCGAATTTCAATGTACTGTGCATTTTTTATTGGGTACTCGAATGGAATCCAAGTACAAATTTATTTAATTTAATAGATATTTAAAAGATGAAACTTTTTTATTTTTTAGCATTTTTACGTCATTTCATTATTTTTTAGAATAAATCAATATAGTGTATGCGTTTTTATTGTAAATTAGGTAATTAAAAATAGTATATCAAGAAATATTGTTTTCATAGTATTTGCAGCTTTAATAGTTTTTAGGTATTTTTCATTTCTTCCAACTTTAAATCGTTTTTTTATATAAGATGATACAATATATTTATTTATAGCGATTAACGAATATGGTGTCTTAATGGGACTGAAGCAAATAACAAAGTAAGAAATAACTGGTTAATTTGAATTACACCGCGACCCCATTTATTTCGAGTACCTACACTATAATATGCCTAAGTTATTTAGAATATTTTTCTGACAGTTTTTAGGGCATTCAAATTTAAGCCCAAATTATTATATATTAAGTGGACGTCGGCTATAAAATATAACATCGTCAGCGTCTGTGCTGTTATCGAAATTAAGGTTTATTATTATCTCTTTTTTTTTTGTGACCATGCACACTACAACAGTTTCGATGAGTTTTTTTAATTGACAGAATATAAAATTGTATATACAATTTCAATGAGACTGCGATTTTTCACAAAGCAGTAATTTTGAGAGAGAAAATGCGTACAAATAATGATGTTGATAATAGAATAAATCCGTCTGTAGAATAATCAGAAAAAAATACAGCATGTATACATTTTATATATAATGAATTCGTTTATATTCGTAACGCTGATACGCTAAATTGTCAATACACCACCAACGACGAGTGATAAAAAAACATGTCTGATTTGATCGGGTGGTATCGGTGTGTTGGGCATAATATTGCATAATATTGTACGTATTTGTAGAACTAAAAAAAACGAAAAATGTTCGTACGATTTTAGTTAGGCACTCAACGCTGCAAGATAACCATCTTATTTTTAGTTTATAGATCGTGTAATATCGTATAGTTATCACCAATTATCTAAAATGTGTTAGGTCTCACGAAAATGGAGTGTGCAGTGTATTGTAATATATATAACATTTAAAAATTTAGAGAATTTACATAGACATAGTACATTAGTACCTAATGACATATAATTTATTTGGTAAACTTTTTGTGAGATACAATAACGTATTCACCGAACTCTGGAATAAAATTGACTTAATGGTTGATTTATTCTTTGTATGTCTTAAGAAATATCATACAATTTTGTTTAAAAATTGTTTTTAGCTGTATTATTTATTGAACTTGAATTTAAAGTAAACGTATCACTTATTTCTAGTATTTATACATATTTTATATAGTTGTGTATTTAATGTTAATTCTAGTTTTTCTTATTTATTGCACTCGAATGTTTATAAAATTATTATATGAGTTTACAAACAATTGTTATTTATTAAAACAATACTTAAAAAAAAAAAAAAAATAACAAACATTTACTGCAGTATTATGTTGACATGTTTTATTACAGATAGGTACAAACATAATAATATTATAAGCAAAAATACTAGAAATAAATATCATATAGGTATAATTTTGTATTATATACGGTTATATTATTAAATTATTATTTATAATGTTATAATATTAACATATATATTCGTTCAAGATTTGATTTGATGATTTGATTTATAAAAAATTTGGTTCATAAACTTTAAAGTTTAACTGTAGTAAACACAACCATATTTTAGTATATTATTACATACAACAAATCAGCCTTGCAGAAATATGATGACAACGTTATATTTATAAGTGCTAACTTTGTGTTTTTCGTTTTCAGATTTTGAACATAAAAATTGAAGTCAAAATAAATAAGAGCAATATGGGAAAATTGTCTTTGGCCGTAGTTATGATTTTGGTGGCTACAGTGGCCGCATATCCAAGCAAACCGTCGTTTCTCGGGTGCCAGAGCTCTGAAGACTGTGGCGTGGACGAATGTTGTGTTTTAGGTACGTACTCAACTTTTATCAATATAAAAACTTGCATATGACTAAATAAATTTATGCTTCAATGCAGAGTTTCATATTAAAAATTGGACAAATGTTCCATAATAATTAATAATTCATTGGCCAAACATAAGTTGATTTTATAATTAGGCACTTATGCTAAATAATTCTAATATTTTCAATAATGGATATTTTATACTCGTATTTTGTTGTTAACAAAAGATTTTTTTTCTATAGTAAGTAACTCCTTAAAATAAAATAGTTAAAATGGTTATCACCATAAAATTATTATAGTTCTTAAAAGGCCTATTTTTTGTTAGTCTGTATACAATGAGCATGAAAAACAGCAGGCTGTTTGAAAAAATAATAAGTAGGTAGTTCTCAAATTGGCTATACCCCATTAAAAAGAGCCTATAGTATTTTCGAAAAAAAAAACTAATTTTCCAAATGATCTACGATATTCATACGTGTATATTTACTAAAATTGTATATTTTGTCTTTCTATGTCGATATAATGATAACCTATGTCGATCGACGAGGAATGTATATCTTTTGTCAATATTAAAATGAAATTTCACTAGACTTTCCAAAATTCAATACGTTTACAACGATATTCGTTTCGTTACCCACAGTTTCCCGGATTAGTTTATTCAAGTACCTACTTATTGCTGCTATATTGTAGATGCTACAAGCGCAAAGTTTGGCAAATTCAATATAAATCGGTCGTGGGATATTGTATATTAAAATTTGAAGTTATACACATATTGTCGGTTATAGGTTAAATCGATTTCATATTATTATTATCATTTAAGTATTCATTTAACGAATTGAACCATTGACGACGATATTCAATCGTCACATACCGCATATCGATGTACTTGCACCGTTGTGATTAAAATAATTTGAGCGTAGGTATATCAAAGTAACTCTCATAACGCACATGTATATATTTTAAATCAGTTCTGTTACGATTTATAATGTACAGCGTGTAATTAAAAAATGTTATGTATTTAACAGAAATTTCAATATAAAATTGTCAATACCTTCATATACACCCTGTGTTATTATTGATATATATTTGGGTATAAATACGGTCTCAAATATAATTATATTTATTATTCTTGAGTTCAATAGATTTAATATAGCTTATGCTTATAGGTGATGGAATGGTTTTAGATCATAACGTAGGTATCTAAAATATGATAATATAAATAAAAGTAACTATTTTTATCAAATAATTGTGTAGTACGAGTATTTCCGCATAAACCACACATTTTAACAAGTTAAAACTCGACATAGTGATTTCAGGTATTGTCTGAGAGAGACAAAGTCTTATGTAAAGTGATACAATATTCTTATGGTCTGTTTTATCATTTGAAAATACCGATATAAATTTTATCCGGAATAGATATTATAATGCGATAATATAATAATTAATTATGTTGAATTACATAGCATAAAACAAACTGCTGGGTATTTGACATTGGTTTTTATCATTAAGTCCAGTTATATAGCAGCAAAAACAATACATAGTTATGAATGTCGCAGTAGTTGTGCGGCTTATCAAAATTCCATTAGGTAATAAGAGTTAAATGGAATATAACAACAGGTTATATCATGATCTCATAATGAGGTGTTATTGTTTTGATCATAGGTGTACGAATTGATTTTAGAAAAAAAAATAAAATCAGAAAAACTAAAAAAAAAATAACCCATAAAAAGACATATACAAGGACGCGACTCGGCGTCAATGGGATATTTATTGTACGCGCGAAAGAAAAAAAAAATCGTGATAACGCGCCGCAACCGCCTCGCTGTACAGAATTAATTGTGCAAGACGCAAGTTATTCGTGTATGAGCTATAATAACAGTGTTAGTGTAGTACCAAAATATCGCAAAATATCGTGTGCACATATATATTAATATAATGATCGTATGAAATCGGCGAGCGTATAACCATCAGTTGCTTCTTAAACTGTTTTTTCTATACCTAATACCAAGACAAAAAAAAAAAAAAAAAAATACAATCGTGAGAATCGACGCCTTCAATATAATATTATACAGCACCTACGCGCGGTGGATCTTCATCTCCGAATGTCAAGGAGGCATTGTTGTAGAATAGGAATTGTATGGTAGTTACGTGATAATACTATCGTTTTGTTTTTACGTTGTTGTTCTATGTTCCTCGATGATGCCTTTTTTTGTCTCTTGATTGCTCTGCGGAATCGGCAAACATTGTTAATTTGCAAACCCTTTTCAAATTTATTCGAGAATCCTATTTTTTGTTCAATCATAAATAGGTAATAATATGACTATATTATTATTCTTTCATGGAAGGACATTTTATTTTGTTTTGTTTTTTTTTTCATCTCTTTTTTTCCTGGTCTCTGCAGCTTATACAATACGTTAAAATAGTATTGACTTTTGATTTTCAAATGGCAGTCATAGTTTTGGGTTTCAATGCGAAGTCCCGCCGTGTCCGTCCTTCGTGACCACTGTTACCGTGGTTACCATTGTTGATTTTATGAAAATATTAATTTACCATATATTTTGGTTTCGGGGTATATAATATTATTATTGTCGCTTCTGCTATTTACAATGTTTTTTTATTAAAGTAAACTAATTAATTCATCATCTATCTGCTACATTCATTGTAATATATTGTGTTATAATAACCTGTAGGTACTTTTGACGTACCTATAGTTAAAATGATTGGTTTTATTTTATATAAATGTAAAAAACTGCAGGAAATCAAAGGTGTGTTGTATTTTACAATTTATATTTTACATGTAGAAACTAGATTGCAGATATTATCGATATACATTAATTTAATAATGAATAAATTGTGAAAATGCTTTTTTAATTTTAAATTAAAAGGTAATTAATACATATTTTTTATTATTCTTTACTTTTTCCTGCTTATCAAATTTAAAATAATACGGATACATTTAAGTACATTATATATGGGTATAATACAATCTCTATTTATCAGTTACCTAGTCGTATTAGATATATTTAGAGGAAAATAACTTTCAGTGTAACAGTTAACTTGTTTGTTTGTTTTAGATTGGACTTTTAGAGTCAAAGTTAAGTGTTAAATTTTTAGGTTAATATATTTTTTTAACTTAATTTTAGTTTAATAGTTTGAAATAGAATATTTTTCAAAAAATGTTATTAAACACATCATATCAAATTAATTTATCATTTATCATATAAACATAATAATTATTATATTAATACTTCATACGAGCCATAATAATTGTACATATGTATTATAGACTGCAAGACTGCAAAAGATATATTTCTTGAATTTTTAAAGGCACTATTCCGTTCTTCTAAACTTTAAAAACATCCATAAATAATAAACTATAAATATTCGATAGGTATCTATAATAAATACTTACAAGTGAAAACCCTTTAAAAATTATATTTATTATTTTCAACGAATCATAAAAATATTAAATCTAAAATTATCAATCAAGAAAATAATGACGACGAGTGATGTTTCTAAACATAGTATATACTTTCCTAAATAAACCACCTTGCTATTCAGAAAAAAAAGTTGTATAATATATATATATATAATATATGCCTAACTAATTGTTATTAAATATTTAACGATGGAGTGTAAAATTTAAGAATAAGTATAGTAGCACAGATATAAAAATATGTTATAATATTATTATTATTTAAATATAATGTGTCGTTTAAGGAATTTCTGATTTTGTACACAAGTCACTGTTGCCGGTGCTAAATTCCGTGCTATATCGGAACCGGTTACCGATATTATTATTATTATTATCATCTCCATACAACCAACGAACACTAACGGACCCATATAGTATTTTACTGTACGGTGTATAGATACACGCGTGGTGTAATACGATTCTCATCCGTCGGGGTCAACCGTGGTTTGACCTTAAATGGCTCGGGCGCGCACCCGCCTCCGCCAGCCACGAAAACTGTGTTTGCGAGATTTTCCACGACCTCAGAGATGAGTGGGCGTCATCCGTTTGCCCGTTTTGTCGAATTCGGGTTGACTTAAAATAGTATTTAACATTTTTCCCGTAGGTTATGTATAGAATAATCGCTGCAAAAGCGTGTTTTGTTCCAAAGAACAATCGACAACCGGCCGTATCCGTCATTGTATTATACATATATTTCGATAAATTTATTGAACGTTCACTCGTAAAATTAAAATCTTTAAAACACGAGGGTATACCTTTTTTAAACGTTCAAGTTATAACGATGATAGATGTTTTCAAAATTATTGTTAGATGGAAAAGTTGTATTTTTAAAATCGAAATAAAAGCCCCAAAGTGATTGTTTTATAATAATGACGTTTTTTTATAAATACTATAAGTCAGATGGAAACATTTTGTATTAGTTTTCTTTCCACGTTGCTGAAATATTTATGTAGCGATTTTCTTATGTGCCAAAAAAAAAAAAAAAAAAATGTAACGCGCTGTTAATTGCGTGAAGTTAAGTACTATAAAAGTCAGAAACTCACTTGCAGCATTTGACTAAATTTTAGCTTTCCTATACTTAACAATACCATTAATTATTAATTAAATTATTTTTTTGTACGTGGTTGTGTAATTTTTAGGAAAGAATTGTGATTTAAAATGTTAACTATTGGTTTTCTAATTTTCTTTGAGAATTCTATAGTTTTTGAAAATGACACTCCAATTTAATTTTTCAAACGAAAAATTGAATATTTTATTTGTTTGTATTATATTGTATTACCAACAATTTCTTAATAGGAAATTGTATTTCAAAACTTTTTATACAGAGCGTAATTTATTTATCAGTAGTTGATGACTTTCATTTGAAATTGTTGTGACAACGTGGCGATGCAGATGATTCGTTGCTTTAAAACTATGAAATAACAGCATACGGATGACTCTTGTATCCAAAATAATGACGAACTACGTGGCAAAGTTTTGCTACGCGTGCGAAGCGTTTACGTAGATATAACAAGACGGCTAACTACGCTAGTCATCATTAGATGACTAGGTTTCATAATATCGTGAATATCGTGTAATCAGCCACACTTGACGTATGTACCATTAATTGATGTAGTATGCCTATACACAATGGTACATAATAATAAAATATAATATTTTATTGCAGTATTTATATAAACAATTTATTTTATTTATTTATATAAAAATCTTTTTTTTTTTTTGTTAATGTAAATTATAAATAACATCCATAGTATTTAGAACTACAAAAAATATATATTTTTTTTTATTACATTTGCATTTTCTCAGTCAAAAATAAATCTTTGTCTCCCTGTTACCATATTTTGAATACTCGCTATTCTGATTATTATTTCGTTTTTAGACACTTCTTCACTATAGGTACTATATAATATAATATATTCCTGCAATCGAATATTTGATTTCTAGCATTTGGTGATGACTGATACTAAGATCCGTTTTTGATTCCTATTTTACAAAAACTGTCTTCAGAAATACTGAATACAGCACACATATAAAAGTAATATATTATTTGTATCGATTTTTCTTTTATCAACACAAGGTTAGGACATTTTCACTGTCGTTTCAGCATTCTCAACTTTACTATTAGAGGTAGAAATTGAATTTCACTCATTGAAAATGGTTTTATTAGATGAATAAGATTCGAATAAATGTTGAGACTAATCTAACAATGACTAACAAAATGTATTAATGGTTTTAAAACCATCTGTTGACTTAGCTCTGCCAAGTTTACGTTCATAATAATTATGCATGGCACGATGTATAATATTATGTGAGTAAAGGTAATAATATAATGTATTTGAATGGCAAACCAACAATAGGTGTATCGCATAGTCCAGTGGTTTTCAACCTGGGATTTGCCCCTTAGGGAGATATGAACATTAAAAACAAAACATAAGAAGTTTATTATATATAATATATACATATTAAACATAATTTAATCTTATTATGATGAGGTAGAGGGTGAGCGTGACATCATAAAATAGTACGAAAGGAGATATTATGTACCTCAAAAGTTGAGAACCCTTGACGTAATTGATAAAAAACCGTTTTTCAGACTTTGGTACATTGTACATAAATATTATTATTATTATTCTATTTCCACAGTGAATCGTGGTCGTGGTATAGTGGCGATGAACTCATTGCATCTTCCGGGGCAGTGTGATAGTTGATCGCTCGATTCGCGTGAGATTGTTTTAAATCACTTGTTGAAAATCGTTTTGATATATAAATATAATACACGAATAACGATCTTATTTAAAAGTGCCATCAAGATTGGTGTTTTAGATACTCGTACGATTGAATAGTTCTGTGATTATGCACATAATATAATATTATATTTAATACATTTAATATTATATCATATCGTGGTGAAGGTTAGTCGCATGCCGCCTATGTACGAATGATGATACCATATATTTTGTACAGCAGGTTACAATTAAAATTTATTGAACATTTGAAATAATGTTAGGAATTTGAAAATAAACTAGTTTGATATTTTAGTTTCGAAAACAGTTATGATTAATTTGGTTGAAAACCAGAAAATTACAATACATGCAATATTAAGCAAAATATAGAGTATTTCTCCAGTTGTACTCATTACTTGTTCCCTCTTTTATATTGCAGTTACTCAAGATAGAATTTTTAGAATTTTTAAGTATACTTTAAGATCATATTTTCAAATTCTTTAAATTTTAAATTGTTTGTACTTCTTTAGAAATGCATTTGTAGAGATACAAAATTCAGTTTTAGAAATTAAAATCTCCATTTTCTACTGTAAATTATTTAGTGAGCCATTCTTCAGAAAATTTGAATGAGTAGTTTAATTCACTTTATGATCAATAAGTTCACGATAATTGACTTAAATTGATATAGTAAAATGTATGATGACTTGAAAATTTTGGCGACTAATATTAATTTATTAGTATTTATAATTAGTGAAAATCGTCAAAATATAACTAATACTAGATTCAATATTAATATACCTTCTATTGATGTAAAAACATTTTTATTAACTTTTATTCTTAGTATAAACAATTTAATAACTGAAAAACAACTTTTTTGAATTTTTAGTTAGGTATATCAAACTGTTAAAAAAAAATATCCAATACATAATTGACAATAAAATATTGGAGTTTTTTTTATAGTAGAAAAATATTAATTTGAATCTCCAAAAGACATTCATAAAATAGTACAAAAACAATTTTAGAAGTTGGAAATATTATCGTAAAATGTATTTAAAAATTCTCACAATTAGAATTTAAATAAATTTATTATTAAATAAAAAAAAAAAATGGGGCTGCACATATTTGGAGACTCATTGATTGACATTGTATATATTAAATATTTATATAATATTATGAAGAGTGTTGTAATTCTTTACTTCTTGTTTAATTATTTGTTAGACCAATGACGCAATAAAGCTGAGGCATTAAAAAAAAAAAAAAATTATGTTTATTTTTGTATAATGTGATAGTGTCAAATTGACAATTTAAAAAAAAAAAACTATATCAACGAGGCTAATAAGCTGAGATGGCAGATTGTAAAATTTCATAAGAAAACCGTTAAGACGTGAAAAATGAAGAGTGTATCAGTGAGCAGTATGGTTTTTAAAAATGTATTAAGTGTTAAACTATGAGTATGAAAATGAATATTTTCTGATTAAGTGAACATATAACCCAAAATTTAATATAATATATAAGTTAATGAATTATCATAAAAATGGTTATAAGCATTTAATTAAAATTATTATAGACACAAATATTGTTGGTTTCCTGTTTAGAACGAAAAACATATTAAAGTATACAATTGGTAATAAGTATAATTAAGATTATGCGATCGAAGGTATTTGAGATTTAGTTTTTTATCTGGTTGAAAAAATCTGATTATTGTTCTAAATAATGTGGTTTTAATACAAAAAATATACAATTATAAAATACATTTAAGTCGTTGAATTATAGACGTTTTATAGTCTATGTTAGGTATTGTATAATTACATATTATGTTTTCTAATCGAGGAACTATAAATATTAGCATATTATGTACGCCAAACATAATATTTGGCTCATTAGCTTCAATGCCGATGGATTTCTGAAGGTTTTAATATCAGCATCAAAATATTTTGTCCGATGATACGTTGCTCTTTAACTTCAAGAGTTAGCTTGAAATGTCAATGGCAAACATCCAGGAGTCTGATTTTGTGCGGCATTGCGCTTAGGTGGGCGACACGTAAGTGTGCGTTTGTTGTTGTAGTGATATATTAATAATTATTATTTATAGTACCTATTTGAATCAAAAATAAAACGAATGCACTTTGTTCACGCGGAAATCGAAATAGCGTATTATTATTACTATTATACTGTTTTCGACATTAATCAACGCTGATAGCAAAAATCTGACATTGTAATGATCGTTGATGATAGACGGTATAATAACTACGATATTATTCAGGTCCATTCATTTTCGCAATGATAGAATAACAACAAAAGTGTTTGTTATATGTACATTTAAATTTGAGCGAAATCGCTCCCACCGGGTTGAAGGTTAAACAATAAAGATAAAAACATATAAATTAAAATATAAATAGGTACCAGAGTAGTGATTTGGATGAGCTATTAACGAATATAACCGGAGTTTCGTGTATACCAATGTATGATATCGGAACTAAATGTATTTTGCAAAATATTATGTATAAACACTATTTAGTATTTTTTTTTTTTGACTATTATATTACAAGTTGTTATATACTGATATAGAATGTTTATTAATTATGAATCTTTTTTAAAAACTTATTTACTATACCTAAAAAGGATTATATTATACTATACGACAAAATACTTGGTCAGTTTTTAAATTAAAAAAAACTTTTTCATTTAGTGATTGAAATTTAAAAGTTAAGCTTTAACGGTGTATGTAATGTTATGATGTTATAATACTTCGTAAGCTTCGTTAAATAGATAAAATAATTTATATGGAATAATACCACCAACTTAATATCAATACATTTTCAAATGAAAATACAATCCATTTTGTATAATTTACTAAGGATAATTTATTATTAAGTTAGACCTATGGCTTGATAGTAAGTACATAATATTATATTGTAGACAGTATATATTTTCCAAAAATCAATCCATCATAATCAACCTAATCAAATATAATAAAAAAAGTTTTTCTTGACTTTCTAAACTATGCGATGTAAGAATAATGATTTTCAGCTTAATTAAACATTGAGAATCTTACGATCATAAAAATGTGTTTCAAAACTTTTCTTGTATTCAAAATATATTTCAAACCAGTATTACACAAATGCTTGCATTCAATTATAAAATCGTAAAAAACTTTTGAAATAAAATGTTTTAATTGTTTTAAATATTGTTAATCAAACTTATTATTTTAGAAAATGTATACATATAATATATGCTTAAATATTTTTTAATGCTAGTGAATTATAAAATATAATTGCTAACCTTATATTTTTTCTTGTTAGATTTATCTATTCGTAAATTCGTAATTTGTAAAATCTAGATATCAATTAGTATTGGATTATAATAGTACCAAACATAATTTTTATATTTCTGTCAACATTTTAGCATAAACATGGTATACCTAATATAACTTATTATATTCTTAACAATTTTAAAGTTAGCGACAATTATCGTTTGTTGTGTCAGCGATAGCAATATATGGGCCATCACCGTTTACATTTTCGTCCAACTTCTTTGTTCTCCCTTGGTGGAGGGGCATATTATAAGTCATTTAGGTATAACGCTAGAGACCTTGTGAAACGAATCGTCATCGTCAGTTTTCATATAATATTTATATTATCGTCGCATAATATTATTATTTGTGTTACTCATCGCACTGCAACAATAAACAACAATATATAACGTTTCTGCAGCCAAAAGAACGTTAGGTTAGGTATTATAATATCATAATATAGTCGCTCGTTGTACTCGTGAGTGTAGGCCGGAAAATTAATGAGACGCATAACTTATATTCGGGAGAAATTCGCATGACAATATACGTACGTATAGTCATAGACTATACTCCTACAGGAAATTTTGTTTTTCGGCACAACTCTCGGGGACAACACCGACGGACAATGGATACATTCAGTTCGATCCACTGTATAATATACGTTATATATTATATTATTATACATTATATATAGACCAACTGAAACGGCGTATTTCATTCCACCCACACGTCCATTATACAGACGCATCGTGTATATATAATATTTATAAATATAATATTATGACATTATCACCAGCACTTATATAGTATACATAATATATACCGTGCTTGGTCTACCTTAGGGGTATCGATGACTGCGTGCACATCATCATAATATTATTATAGTATTATACGCTGCTACTGCACAGTCGCCCGCACTGCGGTTGCTCCCACAGTATTTATGCAAATCATGAAGAATGGGATATACACAGAGACTTGACACACGTACAGTTTTTCAGTGATCCACTAAGTATGCTCAACCCAATTTTTTCATTAAATAATAAATTAATTCAAATAGTGATTTTTTTGAATTTTTAAATATACTTTAATACTTTATTTTTAAATCAATGAGATGTTTTTCGATTATATATATTGTGGCAATACCAATTTCTGTTTTCAAACAAGAACCACTTTTTTTACTGTAAATTATTTAGTGGATATATATATATTTTTTAAAACTATGATATATCTTGTTCAACATTCGAATGAGTAGTTTTTTAGTTATTGAAATGCTTATACTAATGAATACTGAAGACATTTTTTAAAAAAGCTTTTAAAACAATATATATAGTTGATTTAATATTGTATCTATTATATGTTATTACCTATATTGGACATTTTTTTTAATAGTTATACATTTCGATGGAATTTTTTTTAGATTATTAATCACAAAAATTTTCAAGTCACCGTAATAGCACCCTAACTCATTGTCATGAGATATTATTTAGTACCTCAAGTTTAATTATTTAAAGACTACTCGTTCAAATGTTAATTGGTACGTTAAAATTTTATTGACAAAAGGTATTCAAAAGTATAAAAAAAAAACACAAGGTTTATGTTTTAACAAATTAGAATATTTAAAATAGCTTTCTAGTAAAATTGTGTGATTGTGATATACAACTTTTAGTGAGTTATTGAAATTACCCGCATAATCTGAGGATATAATCGTTTTCTATTTTTTTACCTGGCCAACTAGATTATTTACTATATATTAAAATAAATGTTATATCTACGACCCGCGTGTTCATGAATTGGTAATTTATTTTGATGTACCAATTATATTGTGTTTAGGTACATTTTACAGACAAAACTGACTAACTTAGTTCATTTATTTTTTTTAATGTTATAATGTATAATTGTATGTTATAATGTTTTAAATGTAATAATTTATAATAGATTTTATTAATTAGTGTTATTATAGTTTGGCTAGAAAAATTACAGTTGACAGTTAGGTTTGGTACACACTTACATCCTGTTCGATATAACACTGTGGCCACTACACGATTTGTATTTACAAAATAGACTTGATAATATATAGTATTAAGTTTAATATATTTTTATAGTAGACCTACTGACTACCGTACTTTTGTGAACACTTTAATAATCCCTATATATATAAAATGTTTTATATATTTTCGCTGTTATCAATTATACACTGATAAAAAAAAAAAGTTGTAAGTAGTTAATAGTTATTCTATCTGTTTGGTCGTTTCATCGTTTTTTCTTTTATGCACCAGATTGGAATTAGACTTGATACGTATGTACTATTTTACGATTATTTATTATTTTTATTAATTTGTGATTTATTCTGCTCGATTGTTGATTAACGCTTTAAACGTTGCCTTCAAATTATGCGTGGGTAATAATAATAGTATTATGAGTGTTATGACAATAAAAACTTGTTGAAATGTAATTTTATTTTGGTGTGTGAGAATTGGGATTCAATAGAAGGTTACTAATCGTAATACAATAATGAAAATAATTGGAATTTTGACATTTTCCGAGTATAGGTAGGTACATATACAAATCTAAACGATACAAATTTGACCCATTTAACTGCTTTTATTGTCTTGCGATGTATGCACGTTTCAAAGATAATCAAAACGAAACATTAATGTAATTTCCATAAGTCCAATATAAATTTCAGTCACGATTCAAGTAGATATATACAACTAACGAGTAGCTATTGCACTTTTGACTATTTTCGACGACTGTTAATAATAAAAAAGCGGGCAAGTGGGTACCGCTCTGCTGTACATTAGGTGCCGTGTGGATCGCTATATATTGTAAGAGGTTAAATTTGAATCCAATGATAATTATCATTGTATACGAAAAACGATACTGAACGAAGATGATTTGTCAGCCTAGGATATAATTTTCAGTGGTTGGTAAAAAAGGTGATTTATGTTTTAATGGCCTGAATACGTCAAAATTTAAGTTATTTTATAATTATTGTAAGATAAACTTATGAAAAACCTTGTATTAAATTTTCAACTCTTAGATACTTATACAAAAATATTTTTATGAATTATACCTACAAAATA
>VUJU01002692.1:9128-34034 GCA_009835225.1 Aphis craccivora
ATTGAATTCGTAATAATGATCGTAAAATCGTAACCGGCGTGATGAGCACTGCCTCGGTGTTGTACGTCCGACGGTCGTTCGCGGAGTATTGCGCCGAGTGTGCGCCGTGTAAATTGTTTTATTTTATCGGCATTCAGCGGCCCGGTCGCCGGTCGTGTGTGTGGTAGTGGTCCGCCGCTCACTCGCCCCGTCACGAACGTTTTTGCGCCGCCGGTTGCTGTATGGCGCGTATTTATGTGCGCGTGCGCGCATCGTGTCGGCGGCGGCTCGCGCGCTCAGTCGATACGGTTTTCTCGCGTACGCCCTCTACTGCCGCCCCCGTCGTTCATGCCCAAGTCAAATTTTGTCAATTTTGAACGATTGCCATCATTTAATTAATATATTTTGATCACATACCATTCTGCATGATCATAATAGTAATATTATGTATTATATGTATACGCACAATTAAATGTTTTATGGAGGTATAATTATATTTACTATATTTTTCATATATATAGATTATTCATCATTATGTAACGCGAGTGGTATGAATCATTGCCGCTCGCAAGAAGCTGTGATGAATAATAACCGATGGCCAGGTTTTTTTTTACCGATATAGTTTCGCAAATACGTCTCGTAAAGTCATAATACTTTTCAATCGCGTTATAACATAGCGAGTTTCGAACGTATTATACGTGCACTTGTATAAGGCATAAGCGCTACATTATTTGGACCCGGGGTGGTCCAAAAATCCCTGACCGACATAATTGAACGTAAAATGTAATGTGTTGATGTTTATATTATGATTACTGACCCATATATTATTATTTACGTGTATTCATCCGGGAATTTGTTCGGTTAGTATCTCCCTTCGGCTTTCTTCCCCTGCTCCTACCGAGATTATAACTGACTAGTTTAGTTAAGAAAAAGTAACTATATAGTACCTCCGTATAATAATATAATGACATCGACATGCATTTAATTTATGAATACATTGAGTTGTTTATCGATTGGAAGTTTCCAGATCACCCTAAGCTATAAATGGTTCATGTATATTGTATATACATTGTATAAACAATATGCGTACGACAAACAAACACCGAAACACTATGTAAATATTTATATTTTTTGGTCGGTATATACGAGTGGGTGGTCGAATACTCGGATCGGATTGCATAACCCTCTCGCAGTCAAAGAGATTGGTGAACACCGATCCGTATAAATTAATTATACGTCTATGCGTGCTATTTGATTATTTAAATTAATTATCGATGAATACTCAACTTAAATAACTAAGTATAGACAGTATAGTTATGGTGCATTATTTTGAATTTATGTTTTACATAACTAATCTTGTGGTTAATATTATACAATTATCATATAATACCAATACATTAAAATGTATCATATTTAATATTTTAATTTCCACCAACTTCAACAAACAAAACTCCAATTTTGTATTTATATTATGGATTTAATTTTTCAAACCCTTTAGGCGTTTCTCAAATTTTTATTGTATTGAAATTATATACGAAATAAGAAACGGTACCTATATTCAAATATTATAACATACCTAATATTATGATAATTTTATAATTTCCAAATAAACAAAAACTGTTTATTATAAATATGGTTAAACTTTTAAAAATTATACATTATTATACGTTTATATGAAAATAAATCAAAAAGTGTAATCGATTTTTACATTAAAATTTGGAATAACCGTAAAACCCAAATTTTAAATTGTGTATAATTAAAAAACTAAGAAAAAAGTACAATAATATGTCCAAAACGTAGTAAAAAATATTATATATAGAAATACCTATTATCAACGAAGTTCGTAAATGGTTTTTCTATATAGTCTATTTACTATAATGGTATTTACAATGCGGTCCATTCATGTATATATGTATATCCTTTTATTTTTTTTCTATATGATATGGCCATTCCGTGGCCTGGATAGGTATATATTGAGAATAATCGAAAATATCATATTATACCTAAGCATTTTTTTCAGACATACTTTTCTTATATTTTTAAACATTATTATTTTACATCATGGTATTATTTTGTTTTTATTCGCTACTCATATGCATTATACATACATAAAATCAACACACGGAAAACCGTAATAATGGACATCGAAGGTAGGTCAGCGAAACCAGTACGAAAAAACTACAGGGCGTTGTAATATATCCAGTTATCAATTTTTTAAAATGCATACACCGTGACTGTGCTCAGAAATAATGTTTTGAATTTAAACGGTCCATCGCACATGATTTATAGCCGCTATATATAAGCTCTAAGAATCTGAGGTAGGTATGTCGTCTTGTGCATTCATTTATACTTAGGTGGTAACTGGTAAGGTGGTAACTGGAGGTATTGAGGTAACAATCCTAATTATTGTTGTTCTCTTATTCTCTTATAATATTAATACAAAGTGCAGTGATTATTTTATAATTTATAATATGTAATGCGGCGATGGCGTATAGTGATGTGTTGTTTTTGAGACTTGTGCATCTACTATAATCGGATGATTTGGTTAAGAGGGGTAGTGAGATACGTATAACTGTAAACTTGGTACTGTTGGTTTACTAGATACTTCTAAAGTTCTATAGCCATGGGCCCATAGTCTGAAATATAACTAACATATTATATTATGCAACAACTGTTTATCCATATATATTTAGTATTACTGTGTATTAGTATTAGTTTCGAGAAAGTATTATACATAGCCCATTATTTAGTTTGGCACATAAACCGTAGGCTTAACATTTTTAGAAGCATGATAATGTAAGCATTTCTATTATGTTAAGTTTGAAAGCGAATAAAAGCGATTATAGGTATGTGCAACTTAAGAACCGAGTGCTAGAAAACCACGCGCTGTTTACGAGCTAAATATCCTGTTCGTATCATCGTATAATATGTATTATAATAATTTTTTATGGATTTCGCTCTACTAGTTTACTCATATATTTATATTATATTTTATATACCTACTGTGAACCAAAGTTAATGAATTATGGAAAAACGTATCGTAATTATTCTGCTTATATACATATTAAATCGTTCTACACGAAGTATATACATTATTCCATCGGTGCGAGTCGAACGAACATATTTTATATACTATATTATATACAATTTTAAATTTGTATTCCTTATGGTATAAGACAACAGTTGTCAACTGGATTATACGATTTATAAGTATACTTACAACCTACTATATACGTACAATATAATATTATTATTGGTATAAAACTTAGATACACATGGATATATATTGTATTTATATATATTTTTTTATTTTGTACTAAACCAGGGCGACTATGGCGCATGCAGTACAGTGAAATTCGAGTATATAGAACCAAATTTCAGCATGTATGTATTATCATGTATTTCAGTGCTCATATACGTATCGTACGCGCACTGAGCTGCAGTGTCGAATTGCGCCACAATCTCATCGGAACATGTATTACAATGTATAGGTATACGTTGTATGTATATATGATATACAAGATCTTTGAAGTTAAAAATAATAATAATACCTATAACGACATATACATGTTATGCCTAATAATAATATTATAATATTAATAATATAAAATATTGTAATATAACGCTTAGACAATATGTCTGGAACGTGAACCAGAAAGTGTAACGTCTGTGCGTAGTGTAGTCGTATAGACGCGTATTATAAGGATATGTATATTTAATATTATGAAAATTCATGCATGGCTTGGCAACGAGATGGGATTAGCTTTGCTGACAGACCCTGAAATTTAGAGTTCATAGCTATATACAAACTTTAAGCATATTGTATGTATATGACAACTATCACAACCGAAAGTATACACTGTTGTAAATTATGCTTTTTATCCTAATCTTTGAGACAACTACGAGATATTCATATTAATTGTCAAAGTATTAAATGAATACCTATCAATTATCAATTATCAGATATTGCACGTTTGTCGTCACAAGATTACTCCACTTACTCAACAAAAAACAATACTCCATTGAATAAGAAAAATAGTTTATTGGTTTTTATATTAGAACGTATAGTTATGGAATTAAACACCACCGTGAAACAAATGCAGTTGTTTTATTAAACCTATATTGGAAATAACTTACCTATTGGCTAAAATATTGTACAGGTTTAAAGAAAAAGCGTATATAATCCATCCAACGGCCGTTGGAACTAAGGGCTAACGCAACACGTGTTACCTCTCACCACGTTTCAAGCAAATTCAACTTGTACTTGTAGCTATATAGGCATATGGCTATACGTTATACAAATGAGCTAGGTAATTAAACCCTTTCCAAGAATTTACGTATTACGACTACACTCAGAATAACATTATACTCGACAAACATGTTAAAATTAATACATACCTAGTCTATATTGTAGAACATAATAATTAATATTATACCTTGTTACTTTTAAGCACTAAGCGTTATAATCTATTATTTATTTTTCCTTAAATGGTTTGTTGTTTTAGGTTGGATCTAAATAATTTATCATTAAATTGCATACTTATTACTTACGTGTACCTAATACCTATGTATTATTACATAACCTATTAATACCTATATTATTATTTTTGTTATATAAAATGTGTACAATAATATAATCATTTTAACACCTATTTATATTTTATACTTCATAGTACATATTGTATTCGCAATATATGTCTATTAGTCTATTGCCTATAATAGGTATAATATAAATTATAAAAATATTATGATGGCAAAGTCTAAAGATGTTAGAGCCTGTACTCTGTATCTTTAACAGTTTAATTGGTATGTAAGTATGTCGTTTTATGTCGTATACCTACACTGCATAATGTTCATACATTTTATGATCAAAATAATATTACGTAATGTAATGCAGTCTTTGTTATTAAAATAGGCAGATTGACTAATTAGTAATTATACTACTTTTTCTCAAAAAATTTTTTTCTCTTTTGAATAACAACATATATTTTTTTTTATTCCTAAGCAGAATATTTTTTGTAGTATTTTGATACATAAAAATCAAAATTCAGAGGACGCTAATACATTATAAATTGTAAGTATTTAAAGTTTAGGTTAATGGAGTGAAGTGGTATATAAATATAAGGATACCCCGCAAAATATTAGTTTACTACTCCACTCACCAAAATGTTAAATACTTATATAGGTACAACTCATACACTTATCCAAATTTTAATTTTTTTTTTTATCTAAATACTCCAAAAAATATTCTACTTCAGAATGTAAAATTTAAAATGTATGTTGTCATTCAAAAAAGTAAAACAAAAATTATAACAATACAAAATATTAAAATTATATATATTTTTTTTTTAATATTGTTTTATTTTTATTGGTGATTAAATATAAAAAAAATATTTTCAAAAACGTTTATAGATTTTAAAATAATAAGTATTATAGTATTGAATATTTATTTAGTTAGTTCCAATAATTTATTTTTTCAATAACGACCTACATTTTCGAATAAATCATTCTGAAATAATCTATTCCAAGAAAATTAATTATGATTGGAAGTTGAAATGTTAAGTTTAAAAAAATAAATAAAAGGTGATCAAGTGGGTAATATATATGTATATGCTGTACAGTAGGTTAGTAGGTTTTGATTGGACCTTGGATGTAGAGTAGGTCACTATATTGGGTATGTTAAATTTGAATCCAATGATAGGTATCATTGTATACGAAAAATGATTCTAAATTTCTGAACGGAGATGATTTGTTAACCTAAAATATATTTTCTAATAATGTGGGTGGTGAAAAGGTGGTTTATGTTTTAATAACCCGAATACCCCAAAATTAAATCTTGTATAGAAAATGCCAATTTAAACAACTGGTGTATGTAAGTATGTTTCAAGTTTGTACGACTAGCAATTTTCAACTGTAACAAAAATCTAATAGTAATTAAATCGTTATTTTACGCGGGAATTTTTGATTTTATAAAAATTTAAACTTAAGATCTATCTTATCTTATCTAACATATTTTTAAAAAAAATTTCGATAGGTATTTAAAAAAAAATACTTAGAAAAATAAAAAATTGCAGTTGTTTATAAAAAGATCATAAAAGCCATAATATTTTTAAAAATTAACTGTTAACAGATATAACACTAATATAAATATTTGGTAAAAATTTCAAGTATTTACAGTGATTTGTTTTTAAGTTTCAATAAGTTACAACTTTATAAAAAATCCATTTTTTTGAAAACTACTGAAAACTTTTTACTTTTGACCAATATAATGTACCAAGGATATTCACTTTGCCATTGTAAAATCAATACATTTATCACTTCGTTCAGAATCTAATAATAACGTTTTAAAAACTTTATTAAATTATTGTCAATAACATATTCACAGTAGTTGTTTTTACTGTATAGATAGTATGCGTTTTATTGTTCATTTATGGAATACGCATTTCGTAGAAAAAACAATTATTATTAGGTATATAGCACTGCTGCCGCTATAGTTATGTGATGATCATAAAAGTAAAATATTTGATTGAAACCGAGCTAGTTAAAAAAGTGGATTTACGTTATTATTAAATATATAAATATATTTATATACTATTGTACCTACTATACGTATTAGTGTATTATCAGTTCACACAACCGATGTACATATACGTCGTTTGGCGTAGGGCAGAGTGTGCAGGTTGTTATTAGAATGCGGCAGTTGTTTTTTCATTTCCGCGTAGTTTTTAACTTTGTTGGATTTATCACTCACTGTAACTATAGAAAATATATTACATTATTGATGTCATATCACACGAGTACAACGAATTATTAAAAATTAAGACTCTTTTCGTGACAGAACAACAATAATGATTAAACTGAATAACTAAAAACATTAAATAATATATTTAAATATTTTAAGGAATTATAGAAATAATAGACAATACTAATAGGTACTATTGTACTATTGGCTATGTACAATAACTATTCCCAAATTTGTATTTTAACTGCGAAAATCTCTTTAAAAAATTACTTAATTTTTTATTTTAATACAAGAAATGCAATAGATGTTACAAGCATCAACGATAGTTTTGAACGTTGATCAGTAAAAATCATCAATTTTGGGAACAATTCTACTTTAGCTCCCAAGCGATTTTTTGAAATTTTTTTTTTTGCAAAATGTGTGTTTTTATAATTTATTGATAAATAAATCAAATAAAAAATGTAATGTAATACATACCGATCTTCTTATGTCGAATAATCATTCCGTCAAAAACAATTTCCCGGTGAAAAGAGGCCCAATTGACAGACGTCTGTCGAGCTATGTCCGTTTGTTTACGTATGAATTCAAGTGATACTTGTTCAATCCATGAATAAGCAAACATTACAATTTGGTAGATTGACAGGTGAGACTTGGAGAAAAAAGTAAATTTCCGAATGGATTGTTGAAAATCGCACTTCACTTTTTTTTTACTTTTATCGATCGAGGTTTGTCTGCACCGCCAAACAAAACCATCAATAGAGTTGACATTAGCACACAATAATAAGAAATTACCTTTATTGCATTTTAAAGTACTGACGTTGGCAGGCTTTATTGTAAGGTGCAGTAGGACACTAATTGTGCATTAGGAAATATACAATGTGCAGTTAAAGTTGGCTTAGCGAATATTATGTGCACTTGAGAAATACAACAAAAATTACTTTGCCAAAATTATTTAAATAATGCATGTATTATTTAGTACGTGAAATCAGTCACACCCGACATCGAATGACGATTGACGAATACGCGCTCGCTATCGGCGTTGAACGTGTTAAAAATAGATATTGACAGCAGGTGCGTCCAGATTTGAATATTTTTGTTTACTATTTATATTTAGAAAATATAATTATTAATTATAATTTACCATGATATCACATTATCACCGATCGTTGCCGATTATCTACGACTTTACATTTTATTTCTTGAAACTGTACCTGTGTATAGTGTATACCATACATGCTTTCATTTTTTTGATTTACTTTGCATTATTCACGGGCTTGTCATCATTGGATCGTCATTAAGGTAAAATTATTAATTAATAATTAATATTAATAAGTAGATACCTACTCTTATATCAATGGCTTAATGCAAACTTGTTATAAGTTGATTTTTTCTGAAAAACATTTTTTGATACTAATCGTTAGAAAATTGAATTCTCTTCGTTTTTTACAAGGTGTTTGTATTCTATAACCATTAATTAATTTTTCATGTGATATTTACTATTTTCACTTATCATGAATGGCAGTTAGCTATATTTATTTTTGCTCTAATGTATTAAATCCTCGACTCTTAATGATAAGTCCTTAAATTTTGTACTTGTACTGCTATTTAAATGCACACTTGTTATATATCCTTACTTAACATAAATTTGATTTGTATTACCCAATTTATTAACTGCTTACATGTTATAAGTCCGGACATATTATATGAATGCAGTAAAAATATTTTAGTTGTAGGACTTATATATTTGAAAATATTACTATTATTATGTTTAATAACTAATTGTTTAGTAGTTTTTTTTTTTTTACTGTAACATATATTTTATTTGTGCAGTTGGAAAATATCCTTACAATAAAGCCTGGACGTTGGCAATAAGTCCCCAAGACTGCAATGTCTCTATGATTGACATGCTTAACGGACCACGTTGCTTAAGTTCAAAAAGTTCATAAATTTTGACAATATTTAACATAATTGGTAGGTATAGTTTAAAATACAATTTACATTAACGACAAAACACGATGTTGCACAAACTTTATTGAAAATCGTAATGAGCTATAATATTAGGTAGGTACATATCAAATACCGATAAAGATACGCACCTAGCATACAAATATTGATATACCTAATAAATTATAGTTTATCTCTGACGATTAGCTAGTTTGATAGTTATTTGGTAAAAACCAAAGCTGTGTTGTACTGCTGAATTGAAACCGAATTATTATTTATTTTTAAACGCAATAGACCACGATATTTCAATACCTTATTTTCAACGATTTTTGGAAAAATTGGGCATTTTTAAGTTTAACATAAAAAGTAAGTAAGATAGATCAATTTTGATTTTACCAAAACATTAAGCATACAAATACTAACAATACAAAAAAAAAAATTCCAAAAATACAATTTTTGGTATTATTAATTAAAAAACACGGTTTTTTGAAAAATAGAGTATTTTGAAGTTTATTGAACATAACTTCCATTAGAAGTTTGAGCGACTTTTTTTTTAAAGTGCCATTACAAAATGCACACAAAAACACACATTTTGCAAAAAAAAAATTTCAAAAAATCGCTTGGGAGCTAAACTAGAATTATGCCCAATTTTGATACTTAATAACTCATTCTGAAATATATTTTATTAAAATGTATGTTTAAGTTTATGTTCAATTCAACGTTTGTTGTATAATGTCTTTGACGCACTATTGCTTTTAATCTTACTATAGATCGATAAAGACGTTATCGACATATTAAAATTATAAATAGAACGCTCAAAAAAGATAAATGGTCGGAATAAAATTTCTTGAGATAAAATTTAGAATTCCCAATTGAATTGTACCTAGAAATTCATAAAATGTATGTATATGCACAAATAAAATTAACAAAAATGACCTATACAATTATAAAAAAAAATGGTCATAAAATGACAAAATAGTCAAAAATGTATAAGAAAAAGTTTTGAATTTTATGATATATAGTATAGGTAGATTTTGTAAGTACTTGGAAACAATTTTTTGTGACTTTCTTTAAAATAATCTATTTTGCATTTAAAATTCTCTAACTAAAATCGAACTGCTAAATAAAAAACCCATACGCTTTTGTAAGGCAACAAACGTGTAATAATTTAATACAACATTGAACATAGGTAATAAAATATAATATATTAATATCAATATAATTTATATTATGCACATATATATTGTAACTTTTAGATATAGTACACACTAGTTACCAAAGCTGTACAAAGTATACAAATTTAATAACTGTGTGTTGATTGTTGTTCAACACATTTTATGTGTTTCTCATACAGTCCCCTTGTGAATAACTTTTTTTTTAAATTAAATTTATAATATTTTTGAATTAAAAAGTTAGAATCACAGTGATTAGTATAAGTTATTTATTTTATCGACGATAATAATTAGAGAAATATCTGACCATAGGTGTTTTTATCCCCCCATTATCGAAGTATTGTAGTAGATATTAATAAAGTTATATTTTTTTCTCAATTTGTGAAAAATATATAATTTATAAATAACTACTATCACTGAAAAAGAATACTCATTTTTCTCTTAGTAATGATCTATAAAAATAAAAAATAAATGTAAAATAAAAATTAGTTATACAGATTCGTATGTCATTGAAACATTTTAAACATATAGCTAGGAAAACATTTGACGTTCAAAAACAAATACAAAAGTCATCGACTTCCGGACCAAAGTAATGACTAATGAATAATTAATAAAAAATCAGTTAAGTACTGATCATCAATGGCACAACAATATAGTAATTACTAATTACAAATTATACTCACACTCACACAGGATGACTTCGTCACTTTGAGGCGTATTGGATATAATTCTATTAAGTATTAGGTATAATTTATATTTATATAAATATCATTATACGCAAACTGTACATTATTGATTCGAACAATTACTAGAGGAATTGGCGTGGGAACGACAAAATTAAAACGGGAGGTATACAACGAGTGTAGACACGAAGTCTGCGGGATAATAATGCTCGCAATAGACGAACGTAGTATCTAATAATTAATGTAGAATTTAAGTCAATCTGTAAATGGTAAACTGGTAACTGTTAACTATTTTACATTTTCGCATTGACGATGTTGACATGTTGTATTCTATCGTCAAAACATACTGGATAATTTAGATAATTATTTAGTTATTGGTTTTGATACGAGTCTTTCGACTTTTCTAATTCGAAATGAACAATTATGTAACCTATACATGCTACCCGGTAGCAGCTACCGCATATACTATTATTAGTTCTAATTTCGGAATAATTTCAATACAATCAAACGTTTTACCTATTTAAGCTACGTTGGTATTTCGTAAATTATTTTTCTTTAAAATGAAAAATTGAGATTCCCGTGATTTTAAATACTTATTCAATGGAAAGGAAACATATACCTACGTATTTTTTTTTATAAAATAGCCGACGTTTGCATCTATACTATGGCGCCAGTGCAACGTTTATATACGCACGCGCAAAGCATATAAGTTACATAATTATTAAAACAACATGACTATTTTAATGACGCTGATGAACTTAAAGTTTAATAGATTACGAGAAATTTCCGGCGCGTAACATAAATTAATATAATATTATACACACATCGGAATCCGGTAGTCCGGCACCTATGTACATCGTATAGAAATAGAATAGGTACACTTTATAGGTAATCTGATTATACGCTCATGACAATATGAAACGTAAATGAACAAACAAAAAAATAAATATATATTGTATATATAAAATATTATTACCTATATAACATACATTATTATAATAATTAGTAATAAATAGTAAATATTAAATAATGTAAATAGCATGACGCTCCTTTAGAGATGTCGACTTATTGCCAAATAGGGAAACTAGATCCGTACAACACAAGGTCTCCTTTCTTTCGATGGACTATTATTCAATTTATAAAGCATATAAACTGTAGCACGTGATGTTAGATACTACTGGTACTAGAATTATGCATTATATTCTACCTACTGATTCTCTATTGTGCGTATGTTTGGTGGAAGGTAATTTCAAGGTATATGAAGTGTTTCAGTGTTTGTACCTATGTATTTTGTTTTCCTTAATTAATTCAATAATATTATTTTAACATTTTATACTGTTTTCATAGATTATATTCAATCTAGCCAATCTAGGCCTATAATAATAAAATTCATAAATTGTGTATGCAGCAGATGATATTATATACAGATCAACGTTTGGCTTTTATATTTTAATACAGTTGTATGTAGCTTTGTAGGTACGTAAATAATATACTTATAAGTCTAAATTGTATAGGTAATATAGTTTTGAGTTTGAACCGACTATATTAAATTATATTGGAATATCGGATAGTCAAACTTTTACTTTTGCAAGTTTGCAACTGTAGATACCTCTATATTATTAATAAATTCGATAAATCAACACCGCATTATATAATACCAAAACCTCCAACAGTTCAATCCCATACATCTGATACTTAAATAACTAAACTATCATACGTAATAAACATAGGTAAACAGACATAATGAAATATGAAGTTAAATATTCTAATAACTAATGTTAACTACCTATGTAGAAAGATAATTGTCAAATGTAAGCCAATAGCCACCACTGCCGAGGCTTAATTTAATAATAATAAAAAAAAAATGAAATATGAAACTCGTTCGTTTTCTAATTTGATAAAATATGTTGTCTGACTTACAATAATAAAATCATTAATTCCTTTGAAAAACAAATACGCGTGCTTATATCCTATAAGTCCTAGGTAATAAAATCAAAATCAAATATTATCAATGTGAGTTACGACATTTTTCTGACGCTTATGACTTATAAGTCTTAAACGTGTGCAAATGAATAAACTATTATACAATTTCGAATATATTCTCATACAGCATCGTTTTGTTAAGTTGTTTTATATTTTTCACCAATTAAATTACAATTTATTGGGACCACTATCTACACTATGCCATTTACTATGCTGTTTGAACCGTGTCACGTCAATAAACTGTAATAAATTATTTAATAATAATTTAATTACTTTATTATAGGCACACACACACGCACCTGTTTCATAACACCAATGACGAATTAAAGAGCCATTTTATATCCGTTTAAATTTAAAATAATAACAATAGTACATTATGTAATGCAATTGGTAAACGGGAAAAAAGTCCGTTTTAAAAAAAAAAAAATTGAACAAAAAGTCCGGATTTAGTTTTTATGGACAAAAATTCCGAAATTACAAAATATTTTAATAAATTTTCATTTATTATTAATAATAATAGGTTCCTAGATATATGTTTTTATCTAGATCCATGACAAAATAATATATTTAAATATAATAATGTTATAATAATTTATTTTGTCATGTCTAGATCTATATAATAATGGTAGAAGGTGGTAATAATATTGATTATTATCGCTTGTAGGTATAATCGTATGGTAGATACATGTAGGCATACAGCCCCGCAATAGATGTATAATAATATAATATAATATATAGTACAAACATTTTTAAATTTTAAAATAGAAATTAATTTTATTGAATATTTTATATTTTGTAATTTTTTGTCCGGCTATAAAAACTGAATTTGGACTTTTTGACCAACTTTTTTTAAAACGGACTTTTTGTCCCCGAACTTTACGTCCACGATTCCTTGATATAGATATTACTAGAGCAAGGACTTTCATGCATTTGCATGTTTTTTCTGGTTAACTTGTTCGTATGCGATTAAGTACATAATACATTTCACAATGTTTGAGACCAAAAGCTCGAAGTTTTTAGTGCATATTTTTGCATATTTTGACATTTTTGGGTTTAAAGGACATATATTTTGATTATAAGAGCATAGGTATTTTAAGTTTATAGTGCATATTTTGAAAGTTTTTCGAAAATCATGTACATCGGTGAATATTTTTCATGATCAAGGACACAAATTATATTTAACTGTTTCTATATAATTTCCTATAAAGACGATAGGGCGTCATTTTATCTTAATTGCGAATCTGTAGATTAGATGACAATAAAGCGATATCAAACTATAATTTAACCTAACCTAACTATTTAGTACGTCTTTTTTTTTGTATTTTTGTACAATATCGTGTGTCGTGTGTGTATTACATTTTATTGTAAGTTTTTTAAAAAATTAATTTTTTTGGGAGCATATTTAACTGCATATTTTTAATTTGTTGATGCATAAATGCATACCTATTTTTAAATGCATAATATTTGATGATTTTTTAGTGCATGAAAGTCCTTGCTCTAGATATTACTATTATATTTATTATTAAGTCATTCTAATATAAATTTCTGTAAATCCGAAATCGATTATTATAATTTATTATTAGGTTTACTTGATTAATTGCGAAATACGAATATTCTTTTGAGTAAAGTATATAGTTATACATAAGCTTTATACACAATATATTTTTCGTTTAATTGGAATTCATATCTAATGACTAATCAGTAATAATTAATGGTTATTTTTATTATTATTATGATTACCTTACCTATTCTAAGTTATACTTCAGTTTTGTTTATTAATTATTAATTTCTATTAAATTTAAAATAATAATTAATGACTAACTTTTATTATGAAACATTTGTTTAAAAAATACTTAAGACTTAACTACATGAGAAATGAAACAAACATTAACCAAATTTAAATAAACAGTTTACCAGCTACTAGCTAGTGTTGATTTAGAAAGAAACTATGAAATTGCGTATTAGTATCATTTTTCTGTAGGTAAAATACAATTTCAAACAATTAAACTGCTAAATCCTAATTTTTTTTTTTATTAAATTATATTAAGGTATTTATAAAAACATTCATATAATTTCAATGTAATGAGTAATTAAAAAACAATATGTCAATATGTATTTCGTATGCATATATGCCAATGCTAAAGAGAAAACAATAACAGTGTCCAGTCTCTACTGATTTCATATTATACCTATAATTAACCACTATTACCAGGGTATACCTATGTATATACCTTTTGAACAAGTATTAGGAGTTAGGACATATACCACGATTACAGTGACCTCGTCTATGAGGACATTTTGGCGCATATTAAATAAAAAAAACTAAATGTTCCAAATATTCGACTAATTTAGCAAAGTTTTATTTGGATTTCAATGATTTTAAAAACACTCATCACAATATGTTTGAAGGCCACTCGTTTTTTTAAGGAGTTAAGTAAAGAAAATTGTAACGAATAAGTTATAACTTTATAAGTAATCCCAACACGGTGTAAATAAATTTAACCAACATTGTGGTTCCCATTATAAATTGTTGTTTAATTTTAACAACTGTTCAGCACGGAAAGGAAACTACACTTTGACTATGGTTAAACCTATTGAAGATGATAGAATTTAAAATAAATTGATTTGTCTATTAGTAATGCAGTAGGGTATATTGAATTTATTCATGCCAAAAACAAATTGTATTATCATATAATAATAATAATTATATTATTGTAAATAATATTATCTACTTTACCTAGCTTAGGTATTATTTAATTTAACTTGTATGTCAATAACATTGTGCTGTAAGAAAGTTTGAATATTTTCATGATATAGAAGCTAAAAATTAGTCTTAATATTTTGAACATTTTATAGGGAATGCAAATGTTTCAAGAATCTAAAATTCATATTTTTTGAATGATAATAAAATAACAAAAATCATTTACAGATCATTTTTATGGTACATTTGTTTATATGATGCCGTCAAAATGAATTTTAATCATTCATAAAAAAATACACAATGTTTCTGGCTTTATACAAAATTTTTTTTCTTTAATTTCCAATACTAAAAAATTATGATATTTCTATTCGTATACATATAGAATATATATATATAAATCAGAAATGGTTCAATTAAACAATAAATAAATAATATTCAACTACAACTCAATATATTTAATAAAAAATAAAAAATAATAAACTTATAATGATATACTGAGTTATTGTATTAACATCGCTCAAATACTTTGTACATATCAGGTAAACTAGCTATTTGCAAAAGTGTGCCATCTTCTAAAAAATGTTTTGGAGGCTGAAATGATTTTCGTAAAGATGGGTATAAGACATGTTCTAAACTCCAAGCCCAATTTCTATCTGGTGCAGCATCCTAAAATATTTTAAATTTAAAAAATAATTTTTTATTTATAATTAAAGACCAGATTCTCGTGCAATCACATCTTTTTATAGATTCTAAATCCTATAGAAACAAGGTACAAATCAAAATCAAGAGATGTAGATTAATTGAAAAAGTTTTATTTTGCATAATATTGCACGTTTTTTGAGTTTAAGCACAAAATTGCATGTTTCAGTTTTTAAAAAAAAAAAAAGTACTTTAGTACTTTTGTATAGATATTTTTGCTCCATAATCTATATTATAACATCTATCTATTTTATCATTGCTATATTATGTTGTTATACGGAGTATTGGACTTTAATATCTAATAATATCATTATATATATTATATCAATATAACACAAAGTAATTAAGATAATGACAATACTACTACGACTGTCAATTATATATACACATACAATACTAGTGTACTAATAGTCCTCAATAGCTGTAGTTAACTTGTGTGTTATTTAAATATAACAATTGTATAGCTGATACTTGATAGTTGATAATATGTATACAGATACATTATTTTACAGAAAAAAATTTGGAAATGTACCTACATGATATTACATTTTAATCAAACATTGTAAATAAATTTATTATTATTATTTTAAATATAGGAGTGATTATTTTATTCAAATTAAATTAATTTTTAATTTAATAATTAATGCCATTTAATAAATAATAATAATATGAAAAATAAATAGCATTAAAAATATAATTTGAAGTACCTATAATGAGAATTTTGTTTTTGCACATTTTAATTGCATGTTTTTTAGGTGTTAGCTGCACAAAAATCCAGTCTTTATATTTATAGTATTATTCCTTACTGATATATCATCATTGTCACCACATTGTTGTTTCCATGGATGCAATATATAAAATCTAGCTGTTTCACGACAAAAACTATGAAAACATTGCTTTTCGCTGGACCAATCAACTTCGCTAGCTAAACGTAATAAGTATAATGGTAGTCCATCTAAATCTGGAAGAAACCCCTCTAAAAATGATAAATATTTTAATTACTTCCAATTATCTTTATTCAACATAACCACTATACAAACCTAACAATAAAGGTATTGACAAAATATTTGCATCAGTATCAATTTCAATAGAAAAATAGTCATTTAACATTAAAGCTCTAGATACTAATATCTCGGTAGCATCATGAGCTAATTCTTCTTTTGGCTTATCTTCACTTCCTTGATATCCAGATTCTGATAGTTCCAATGCAATCATTATCAACTCATAAATAGATAATGCATTCTATGGAGTAAAGACATATTATTATATGATAGACACTTATAGTTAAAACTCTTATATATTAAATTGGAACTACAACTTACTGAAAATTTTATGACACCGAAATTACCAAATTCGTACATCATAATTTGATAAAACATTTCTTGCCTAAAAATCAAAATAAAAGTAAGAATTAACATCAATATATAAATATATGGTACTGCCAGTACTGGTCTATAATCACCCTGTTATAGACAACAAATATTTTCCAATAGTTGGAAATTATACAATAATATTCAAAAGGTAGGTTATCATCACAGAATAGAATAAAGTAATAATATCTTATACGATCATGATCGAGTTAACCAAAAGTAAAAATTTTAAATTGTATGGACCCTATTTCTGAAGCTCAATCCCAAAATATGGAAAAAAATATTGCATGATTCAATAAAAGAAAAAAATTATGTTGTAGTAGTACTCAAAATTTCCTTGAATCCTACTTTATCCTACTAAATTTTTTCACTTATTTTTGTGTACTATTATTATAAAAACAATAAATAATATTATTCTTTATAGACCTTTATTTTTTACTCATTAACCTGTAGTAATAGGTGTAGTAATAAGCAATTACAAATAAGCAATTTTTAATATAGGCCGATGAAGCAAATGTGCTGAGGGTAGCGAAATTATAAATTAGATACAAGGAAAGAGAAAGAAGAGAACGGGGCAGTCGAGGTACCTGAGTATTGCGATACTTTTAATTGTATTTGTGTGTGTATGTTAATAAAAGTATCATATAGTTCATTGGATCGTTTCATTATTTTTGGTGTTATTCTTGTAAGCTTTAAATCCGATCTGAAACCGGTTGATTTATGGTCATTGAGGATTGAAAGCCTAAACAGTAAGGTAACAATATCGACATTTGAGAGCCACCTGAAACTGGTTAATTTATGGTCTTTTGGTAACTCAAGTGTCGGTAGAGGTATATCACACCGAAAAGTGGGTATACGATAAACCTGAATGTCGATCGCCAGGAACTGAATTTCTAAAGTAGCTTACTTGTTTAAAAATGTATGGGACCCCTATGCTATGGTATGGAGATAACAGAAAAATAAAATAAAAGTAGAACCATATATGACATAATACCATTAATCAAACCTACATTTAAAAATTTTAACTTACAGCACATTATTAGAATTACAAATGTATAGGTTTGTATCGTGTTGAAATAATGACCAGGTAGGTGAAGCTGCGCCAACATACTTGTGATTCTGAAAAATTGTCTGCAAGGTTTCACTACAGCAGTTTTCAATTTCTTTACGTAAAGATAATACACTAGTAAGCTTTATTTCCCGTCTAATTCATTAATAATTATTTATATTAGAAATATTAAGATGTTATTTAGTATATTAAAAAATATTAAATAAAATGCTAGTACTAACCGGCTAATAACATCATTGGTCTTTGATTTAGGTAACATTAACGTGCTATTACCACTGTTACTTGTGTTTAAGAATTTATCAATTTTCTGTTCGGAGCAATCTGTTCTTACCATTTTATTTTGTGAAATATTTGTGGAATTTGTATTATTTAATTTTTGACTTTCTTTAATTTCTAATTTTTCCTTAGATTTATCTATTAATGTATCACATGACATTGGCAATCTTGTCTTAAAAATAAATTTAAAATGTATATTTTTATGTTTAAATGGAGAGTTATTATAGTTAGATGTATAAAATAAGATAATATGCATTTACCTGAGTATAGAATGTTCTTGATGTATTAGAACCAGAAAGTTTATCTTGAATTGCATCAACAACCTTATCAATAATTTTATCCTCGTGTAAAAAATGAACTTCATGTTTAGTAGGATGCACATTTACATCAACATTCATTGGATCCAAGTTTAAGCTCAAGTATATGAATGGATGCGATCCCTTAGCTAAATAAATGCTGTATACTTGATCTACAGCTTTTCTCAATCCTAATAACAAAAGAAAAAATATAAAGACATAAAGAATAAAATAAAATAGTATATTATATATTAATAAGCGCAAATAAGGGGGCTAGGGGGCTTAACCTTTTGCCTCCAAAAAAAAAAAAAGAAAATATATTCAGACAAAACTTATTAAGAAATCAATAAATTATTAAAATACAAAATTTGTTATATAGCCTCCCCAAGTCAAAAACTAAAATTGTGCTTATGTATATGTTATTAGATTTACCTTGGGAATCAACTAAACGATCATTTATAAACAATATAAAAATCTGTTTCTTAGCTGAAAAATTTGGATTTGACACATATCCTTTAATTTTAACTTTAAGAACATTACAATAATCATTTACTTCTAACAAAGCTCTGAAAAAATTACATATAACACTTAAGTCTTTTATAAAATTTAATGAAACTCAATATCAAAAGTAATTATGCATTACTACCTAGAGATTGTTGAACCGTAAATAGCTTGAATATTATCAATATGAGTAGAACCTTGATTTGTTTTTACTTCGGTCAATAATTCCCCTTGTTTTTTTACTGTAAATCCAACCATTGGATTGTGTATAGCATATCGACTCACCTTTAAACATTATTTTTGAAAAATTATTACACATGTTACCTATATACAAAACTTATAGATGTTTGGTAATACTTAAAAGTTACTAATTATTTATATTTAATAATGTATAAAGTAGTTATTAAGAATGATATATTTTTATAATTCATTTGAAATATAATATGCTTATGAAATAAATTAAGATGGAATAAAAATGTATACTAAGTGGACAAAATAAAATTAAAATTTTAATAATAGTATTAATAAGATTTCTAGCTTACTACTTCAACAACTTTTAAATGTTCTTCATTAAAACTTTTCATTGATTTTTTCCTTGTAGCAATATTATGGAACAAATCTTCAACAGTGATTATGGTTCCAACATTACCAGCACAAGATTTAGGTGGAGCTTTTAATTTACCATCCTTGTACAATGCTCTGTAAGGTTATAAATATATTGTCATAATATTAAAAAATAAAACCATTGTATTTTATTACTTGTAGGCACAAAGGGCTCCATTGGTTTTTGTAGTAATTGTCAAATGAGCGACATGACTTATGCTAGCCAATGCTTCACCTCTAAATCCATAAGTAGATATTTTAGTCAAATCTTCAAATTGTTGTAATTTACTAGTAGTGAATCGTTCACATACAATACCCAAATCCTCAGTACGAATACCAGTGCCGTTGTCTTGTATCTAAAAAACAGAATAAGTTTTTATTTAAAAAAATAAAATAATAGTAATTACAGTACTTACCTGAAGTAATTTTAAACCTCCATTTTTCAATGTAACTTGAATGTTTGTAGATTTAGCATCCAAGCTGAAAACAGAAGTACAAGTTATGAACTGATACAGTCTAATATAAACCAAAGTGAATAAAAAAAATTTTTAAAAATTTTTTAACCATATTAACAAAAGTTATAACTTTATAACTTATAAGACACAGATGTAAATTATTAACATATTCATGTAAAATATACTAGGTACTTTTTCATACCTACAACACATTTGCTAATAATAAAAAGCACACAAAAAAAAATTTAATTCTAGGAAAAATTCTGAAACAAATACATAACATAAGACTAATATACATACCTGTTTTCTAAAAGTTCCTTTAAAGCATTAGCTGGCCTTTGAATTACTTCCCCGGCAGCAATTCTGTTTACTACGTCTTCTGCTAATTTTCTGACAATTGGTACCTGTTGATCCATTGTCTATGGTACTATAACTGAATACACAACGTATTACACATATAAAAAATGTTGATGTATAATAATGAATATATTACTATTTAATGTCTAATAAATATAGGTATTTATAATCGAGTCAATGATGTTATGGTAAAAAAAAAAAAAATTGTTACTTGTTTAATTTAATAATATGAATTTTCATGTGACATTTACTTATTTCTTTCAGACAAAATTCGTTTTACAAATCCATATAGGCCATATGACATGTTTTAAGAAAATTCAAAATACCAAATACATATTATACCTAACGACTAATAGATGAAATTAGTGATAGTACTAATCACAACTCTTATCAGTTATCAGTGTTATCGCAATCATAGATAATATATTTTTAATATATTTTAGCATGGCTAAAAAATAAATCCTTGTTCTAGGGCTAAATGCAAGGTGGATATCCATCTTAGCTAAATGTATTATTTATCATTATTCATTAGACTAGTAGTCATTATAGAATATTCTGAATTTTAAACTTTTTTCATAGCAAACACTTTTTGAACATATTAATTGTATATTTAGGTAGGTATAAATAACTATATAGGTAATAAATAACAAATCATAAATCATATTTTATATTTCATTAGAATTCAAAAAAATCAAAAAGAATGTACATTTATAGTAAAGAACGTATTATATGTGGTAAACCCACGGCTATAGATAGGTCTATCTTAAGCCGTGGTACAAACATATTATTCGTTTAGGTATCAAAAAAAATGTCATAGCAACATGGATTAGAAAAATCTGGTGTTATTGTGGCAATGAGAAAGAACAGCTTTTCTTCAAATATAAAATTTTCAATTTGAAATTTGAATGTTTTAAGTTGGAAATCAAAGAATTTTTTTAATTAGGTACTTATATGGTTATAAAATATACAAAAATTATAAAACACACATCATTATTCATTATATTTATATTATAATCAATACATTCGTCGCTTTGCTTAGAAACTAAAATGTATTTGTTAAAACTTAAAATGTTATGTATTTTCAGTTGGCGTTGAAAACAAACTTTGTTTTTACAATTCATATTCATAACAAATATATCAAGTAGGTATTAGATATTTTTCAAATAATTGACTAAATATAATTATAATTATAATTGAATATATGTTTTGGTAAATATAAAATAAAATGCATGCTATAAACGTGGGAGATAATAGTTCAAAAACACATGCGCTTTTAATTCCAAAAAATGAATGGATACGACTAAATAAGATTTTGACTAAAAAGGACGACGATAGAGCTACAGTTGAGATGATGAAGCGATTGAGAGACGAACGGCAAGCTATATCCAAAGCCTTAACTGAATCATGGGAAACAACTGTATTGGTACGTACCTACCTACATAGATTATAGATATTATTTATGTTATTCTGTAGAATCAAATCCCATCAAAAACATAAAGGTAGGTATGTGAAATGACTAAATGAGAGCCAAGTTTAATATTATTATAGGTATATTCCTTGGTTGTTGACTACAACGACAAAAGAAGTGAGATCTAAATGGGTGCCAAGTTCAATGCCCAATGGTCAGTCCTGAAATTTCTCTATAACAACTTAAAATAGATATTATTTCTTCTTATAACTTAGAATAACATATTGAAGCTTAAGGTCTGACTTGGCTCATTTTCATATACAAATTATTATTATTAATTATATTTATATTGTTATTATTATTATACAATTTTTATTATCTATACTCATACTAAAACAGTAGGTAATGGAAGAGCCCTATGTTCGATGACTAGTTTCTACCAGCAAGCCACATTTCGGAAGAATAAAATAAGAACTCGCAGCTTTAGAATTTGCGAAAGCTATTATAATACAATTCATAACCAAGTTAAACCTTAGGCTTCAATATATTATCCTAAATTCCTAAGTTATAACTGTTATAAGAAATGATATTTTAAGTTGTTATAAAATATTTTATGTTGTTATAAATAAATAATTTCAGGACTGACCATTGAACTAAGCACCCATTTAGATCTCACTTCTTTTGTCGTTGAAGTCAACAACCGAGGCATATATTATTATTTATCATAATATTGAACTTGGCTCTCATTTCACATACCTTATACCTATATGTTTTTGATGGAATATCATTACTTTTTGTACAGAAATTATTAGTAGCTACTTATTCATAATAAAATTAATATTAAATGGTTTTTTACCTACTGTATTTTCCTACGTTTACGGGGAAAATATTCTTTTTAGAACTATTTTCTATATTTTCTTAAAAAAGTATTTTGCTGCAAGCAAATGTCGATAGGTACGACTGTCAATTCGACTGGAAGTATTTTTGGCGCGGTGATACGGAAAAGGTTTTGATAATACCTATATAAGTCGACATATCATTTTGGTTGCTGATTCTTTAGATTCTTACATTACATTAAATTACAGTCACTATATAAGTAATCTAAGTGTTCCTAATAGAATCAATTAATTGAAAAATTATAATAAAATGATAAAAATTTACTAATTACTGATTTATTCCTTTGTATTTACCCAACTATACCTATCTAAATTCTAAATGCCAAATTTGAACTTTCTATGTCATCTGGAACTGGGTTAGAATTTTAATCTATAGGTCAATCAGTGATAAAAATGATGATTTTTGGGAGTTAATATTTAAATAACGGTTTTAGGTGTGTTTATGAAATTTAGATGTGTGTTATTTTTGTTTTTGTGACTGTGTACAGCATAACTTTTCGAAATAATGCTTCAATTTCAAACTTCGAGGGTGGTTTCTGATGGCAAAGTCTTTGGTGCATTACAGAGATTAAAAGTTAGAATTTTCCAACAGTTTTCAAAAAAATCGGAAAAACAAAAATACAAAATGACGAATAAACGGGAATTTTTACGCAAAATCAGTATTCGGCAAAAACGATTTTTTTTTATATGGTTGTAAGTCAGTGCTGTAGACTGTAGTACCTATACCTATACATACGGCGGTATACACTGTATACCGTCTGATCATTATACGATTAAACACAGACACACAGTATACCTTCTGGTTTTAGTCTCGTATAGCAGTGAAATAATATAAAATTATATATAATAAATAATATATATATATTATATTTATAATAATAATTATAGTAAAAAGTATTTAATTAAAAGTTAAAGTAATAATTCAACAATATATTAATAATAAAAAAAACTTTTAAACAAAACTTTTTAATTATTAACATTATTACATCAACAAATATAAATAAATATATTTATATATTATATATTCAAATATTTTAAATATGATATACAATAATGTACAATCTTTGCTTGGTTAAAAACTATTTTAAAAATAAAATCAAAAACATAATCATACCTATTAACTTTTTTCAAGAACAAACGAAAGAAAGAGTTGGAAAATAAACAAAAATTAATAGCCATCAATGAAGCCAGACAACTAAAAAGAGACGAAATTATGAAACAAAAGATTTTGGAGCGCAGAAATGCTATTGTAGAAAAGGCCTTGTTGAAAAAATGGTCGGATAGAGATTCGACGAAAGCAATAACCAGAGCAGTGCACAAAATGGAGGTACGGTTTGTATTATAGTCAGTGTTGTTCAAAGATAACCAAAAAATTATCTAGATAAGATAACAGATAATCCATTGAATATTTATCTAGATAAGATAATAGATAATACTTAAAATATTTATCTAGATAATAGATAAAAGATAACCACATTTATCTAGATAAAAAACAGATAATTGAAAAAACTTACACAATTTTAAGCTTGTATTTGTAAAATGGCAATTTTGTTATAAATAAAATAATACTATAGTTTGTTGTCTTTTTTCTACGATTTGCTGTTTTCTCTAATATTTTCTAAGTACATTTAGGATGCAAACTTAGGCTAATAATCACTGTAATCGAAGCCTTTGAATTAAAAAAAATAATAATATTAAAGTATAAGATTATGATTTATTTTACTATTGGAGATACAAATTAAGTAAAAACTGCTTTTTCTTTGTTTATTATC
>VUJU01002693.1:0-17335 GCA_009835225.1 Aphis craccivora
ATTTTAATAAGATGTATTGATGTATGATTGAGATGGGGAAAAATTTAAGTACGTTTATTTTATACACCCTCTTTGATCGTTTGCCGATATATGCATAATAAATGGTTTCAAACGTTAGACATTTTTACAATATTTGTAACTTTATATTTGTATATAAGCGACATCTGAATTTATATTGTTATTACATAATATATAAAAACCTATCGCGTTTAATATTAAATTGATATATTATAATAAATTATTTATAAGTACAATAAGTACATACTATTCTTAGTAAAATAAATTCTAGTTTATATATATATATATATATATTATATAAGTTATTTATTACCAATATATAATAATTTCATGATGATCTTATATAAATTTTATAAATTTATATGTTATATAAAAAACTATTAAACAAAATCTGAAAATCTAATATATCCCAAAATAAACACCTCTAAATATTATAACAAATAGTTTATAATTTGATTAATATTATACAAAAGCTCTCCAATTCAAATAAAAAATTGTCAATTTGTACTTATTAAGTTGTTAATAAAGATTTGGTTATTAAACAGTTAATTTTTAAAATAATTTTATCAATACTATACTATGAAGTAGGTATATATATATTATATACATTTTAATTTTTATTATAATTAATTTAATGATAACTATATAAGATTTATTATAAAATTGTTATTATGATTATTATTTAGAGACCCTTTTTCTATAAAAACAAGGATTTTATCCTTAGTGATGAACGGTACATTGCAGTTCACGTAACCTATTTTTGTAAATTTTAATTCTGTTAAATAAATAAATAAATCATAATTATTAAATATATTATGTACCTATATATATAAAATATAAATAATAAATATTGTAATCGCATCGGGATAAATCAATAATAACGATATTATTATTAACTGGTTAACTAAATACAGATTAGGTAAATAGGTAAATATAACTGAAAAAGTTGAAAGTGATAATATATAATCACTATATCAGACAAAAGATCATTATAACATTATATTTATTGTATGTGTTTAATAAATAAAAAAAGTAACTTCTCTGTATAACAATGTGTATATAACATTATATTTATATAATAATATCGTTATAGCAACACGTTAATAGTATAAAATATAACCTCATGAGTACATTAATTTAATTACAATAATGTCCAAAAGGTAAAATAGTACATTATATTTATTATTAAAGAACAATGAGAGATCATATGGAGTTTCAGGAAAACTTTTCAGCCAAAGCGAAGTGGATTCCGGATTTCCAATACGATTCGCGTCCCAATCTTATGCAAAAATTGGGCGAAAACGTAATAGTACCAATAGGTTAGTTCAACGTAATGATACATTATTACTGTAAGTAGTGTGTATAATTTTAGTGCAAAACTGTAAAACTTGATATGTGCAAACACTAAACAGACATCTCTCGGTGGCACATTACTTAATGAACCGATGTTATCACAAAACTCGATAAAAACGACTTTTTGGACATTTTTTTTAAACTGTAAATTTATTTACATGGATTTTATTTTTATTTTAAATCGTTGTCAAAAATTAATATAAAAATTTCAATTTTCCTATTATAAATATTTAAATTTAGCTTTTTCGCTTAAAACTTAGCACGTAATATTATATAAGTAGTACAATAAAGTTTCCACTTTCCAATAGGTACGTATAAAACTATAAACTGTATACTACCTATATTTGTACATTTATTACATATTTATACAGTTATAAAATTTCAGTTATAGGTACAACTGTTAGGTATAAATTTAAATTTATTCAATCTGTCGATGTAGTATACGAATTTACTTAATGCACATTGCACAGTGTATAATAAGATAATCAGTATCTTTTTTTTACGCATTTTTTTATTTTTCGGAAAATACTCACTAAATAAATGCGAGTATATAAGTTTTCAAACGATTCGAACGAAAGGTTTGAAGATACCAGTTCCATAATAAAATATAAAGCCGCTGATTCTGTAGGTATCGTGATGACAGTGGGCTGTTACGCTGTCGGACTTAGTTCGTTAGCAACCAACCGGCCTAAATTGGGGCAGAAGATGATGTACTCCCGCATCGCCTTCCAAGGAATGACGGTAGCCACAATGTTTTACGGTCAATGGTTGGACCGAAAGACAAAAGACACAATTATATACAATAATAATCAACATTACAATCTAAAGAGTTCCTTTCTCCATCCTTCCTTTAGTTAAAAGTTATTACTCTTGTTTATACATGTTTACGATATATGATAAATAAAATAATATTCAATGAGAATTATGTATTGTGAAATTACAACAACAAGTATTATCAATAAACAACATTTTTCGCTTTCATTCAACTGCTAAATTTTGATATTTTAATAATTTTTTATCCAATTGAACGGTTTGAAATTTTTTTTTAGTTTTAACATAGGGGCGTACTACATTGTACATGATATATAGATGATGGTTGGAACCTATACTTTTTTTTCATTTACGTGATAAAAGTTTATGTATATATTATCAAAGATAAATTTTAATTACATAGCTTTTATCTAATTTACACATTATATTATGTATATTATAGTATTATATAACTATAATTAATTTTTTTGATTAGTTTAACCACATAGTACATACCTAAACTTTATCCTAAAAACCTATGTTATATATTTAAAAAAAAAAATAGGTTTTTTTTAATAATTTGAATTATATTTACATGATATCATATACAGCATGATTAAATATTAAACTTTTATTATTTTCAAAAATCGGAAAGTAAGTATAATGTTTTTCTTCAAGTATATATTATACTATTTAAAATACATTCAATTTTTCACTTAAAAAAGTTGTGATAACGTATATTGATCATTCGGAAATTTCTCATTTAAATTTTAATTCGGATTCATCAATATTTTGAAATAAAAAGACATTTGTTTTATAGTTTATAAGACACTTTTAATGTCGTGATATATATATATATTTTTAAATGATAAGTTGATTTGTCAGTAGCCAATATAGCTATGGGTTTTAGATTTTTATTTTTCTATCTCGATCCTGAAATAACGTTGCGGTGCTATTAATACAGTAACGAACGTGGGGATTGAAGAGACAAAAAAAATTAATAAAATAAAATAAAATAAAAAACAGCATAAACAACAACAGTTCACATGTTTTGATAAACGACGTGTTAGCGGAGACTTCCAACTGAGATGGTATCTGAAATGGTTACGATGCCGTAAGTTTAGAAAAATTGGAAAATTTATGATCACTCTTATACGAAGGTCACCTACTGCGGTCATCGAGGTGTGTAATTTATGTTTTCTATAACATTATACATACATATATACAATAAACAGTTGCCGATGTTGTTTTAAAATAATGTATGTTCACGATTAAAGTTCTGTCTGAACGAAAATACGACATTTATTTTTATTTTCTATATAGCTATATGAATTGATAAAAGTACACGTAAAATATATCTGGTGCGGGTGGTAGGTGAATGGTGTTGATTTCAGGCGTGGGAGTGGATGTACAACAAAAATAATTAAGAATCGAATAATGCCGAAGAGTTACAAACCTAATACCAATTAAATTATATTATTATCTCAGAGAAAATAATTAACGAGAACGATTTATTATATTTGAAAACTATATGTGTGTAAAATATTATAGGTACCTATTGAATCGTTAACGCGTCGGATGCAGAGTTATATCATGTTGTATAACATTTTTAAAGGAAAAATGTTGTTATATAAAATGATTTTATAGAAGTTATATTCGTTTTCAAATAAATTGTCATAATATAATACTCGTAGTATTTACGTTAAATTTCTAATAAATATCCAGATATCGGGATCTTCAATGACAGAAAATAGAATATAATAATATAAAATATAAATCGTATTTTATAAACGGATTTTTCTTGTTATTTTACTAAATTTAAATTCTCTTCCTATTCATAGTAGTTAATAATTAATATTATTAGGTATATATTATATACACAGTAATTGAATCTGCAATAGTGACGGTACACATTTATGAAAATGACGTGCCTACGAGTATAGAGTGAGTATTAAAGAATTATAATATTGAAGTAGTCTGTTTATTATTTTGCACGGTCGCGGCAAAGTCTGTGTATAAAACAAATGCACATTCTTTGATCGCGTGCCGATATACGCATAAATCGTTTCAAACGTTTTTGAAGTTTTTTTACGAGATTTGTAACATTACACCTGTACCGCCTACATATGCATATTATTTTTATTAGTGTTATGTCATAAATAATATCAAACGTATAGCTATGCATTTTCAGAATAAAACGATATGAATAATAAAAAATATATATTATATAAATATAATATGTGTACAAACGCACTGTCGGTGGGAAAACCAACGAAACGTATTTAATTCACGTTCGGAGGTCTTAAAAATGCGATTTTATATTCATTTTTTTATGTTGCATGCGACTCGCGAGCTAAGGCAACACGCTCGGGGAAGTATCTGCGGACGTGCAGAGATACGTGACGGTGGGACGCCGGGTCGGGGAAGGAAATGGAAAAAAAGTAATACGGCGATATCGAATTGCATTGGGTTACTTTTATATTATTAGATTGTATACATCATCATTATATTATTATTATTGTTATTATTATACGTTTGTACTTACGTAGGTATACGTAAGCGCGACTGCAGCTACAGTTGGCGGCGACGGACGAGTTTTTATTTCCCGCCCGCGTGCACCTGTTGCTCCGTCCGCCCGTTGATTTATATACGGCGGCAAACGCGCGTCTATTCGTATGCGTATATTATATATGTATAGTATGTACTATGTAGGTATATATGGTATACACGGTTGGGTATATATGGTTATGGGTAGGTGTATGCAGCCGCAATTAACGACGCCGCACGCAATTTTTTCGTACTATAAAACGGGCCCCGGCCGAGTTAGTGTGCGCGACGTGCGTACACACGATTATACGCTGCTTATTATATTGCGTTCACGGTATAAAATATTATTATTATAATAGTGCCTAACGCGCGACGATAAAACAAAACGAAATCGTTTTTAATGTCACATACCTGCAACAGCCATTACCGAACCTTTTATAGTCGGGTAATATAATAATAATTGTAACTCTTCGCGACGCGCTGACGTTAATTATCGGAGGCTGACGACCGTCACTGCTGACGAGTTCAAAAGTTTCGGTTACGCAATAGCCGAGTTTTTCTTTCGGCTGAAACTACTTCATACGTAAAATCGTCGTATTGTGCGTTTGTGGCTCGACTACGCTTTTAAAAATCGAGAGTTGTTATCACGGATGGGCACATTTGACGAATGATAACATTAAGAGCAATACAAATAAATGCATAAGAATCGTGGCGAATTACTTTGCTATGTGGGGTATCTTAAACGTTCCGAATAGAAGATGCCGAAATACTGTAGGTATCAATGAATTTTCTATTTTCAATCATGATATTAAGCTTTTAGGTTAGGCAGTGTTTACTTTGTGAACACTGAATTTTTCAATACACTAAACGCTGCGGTTGTTTAATATTGAATCGATACTATCGATGATACCCTGCAGTATGTTATTTATAACTTTATAGTTTATACGCATTCTAACTTTCAAAGTTTAAAACAAATCATAGTGCAAGGGTGTCCGATTTTTCCCACTGCATTCACTCAATTATATTTAACTGCTTATAAATAATAAACTAATATAAAGTATAGGGTATTCGATGTTTATATTTTATTTATTATGTATTACAAAGGAGATAAAAACACTGTTTTCTTTTTCTTTTTATGAAAATCTATGCTCTGTATAGACTATATAATAATTTATATACTGTTCAAACAGTTTATAATTATTATTAATATTTATTTACTAAATATCTCATAGTGTCTTTCCTCGAACCCACCCGTTTATTACGTATATTTTTCTTAAGTTCTATCGTTTTCTTGTATAAACTATTTAGAACTAAAATGTCTGTATGAATGATTAATGGAAATAACAGGAATTCAATTTTTAAGATATTTATAACATATCGTATTAATTTTGAAAGATTACGATGTGGGTATTTCAGATTTTAAAGAAATGTGAATTGATTTTCAGTTAATTTAAAATAAAATTACTCTACACGCCTGTATTATTTATAGGTATTTGGCTAATTATAAAAACAATACGATTTTAATATTTTTGAAATAAATGTTTTGTATAGTTTAAGGTGCTTGAAACATTTTATTATTTAATAAAAAAATCTAATCTAAATAATGATTTGTATAAAAGACATGCTCAAAATTACCGTGATTGAGATGAAACAAATGTTGACCAAACTTAGTCCCTTTTACAAAGTAACGATAAAAAATGTAGATTCAATTATCATTTTGTTAGTGTTCAGTAATTTACTATTCACTAATTACAATAGTATAGGTAATGCATTAACATTATATATAGTTTTGTATAATACAAATTTCGTATTCAAAATAATTTAGTATACAAGCAGGATGTAAATGTGCAATACACCCACGGAAAACTTCGTTAGACGCCGCCTCCGTAGTATATTGGTACAGGTACATTATTTCACGGCTGAATATGGGAGAGAACGGAGGGGGAGAGATAAAAAATAACTGCAATTGCCGAAAACGCGCATAGAAATACGCCGCATGTGATAGACTATGTTATAGTATTGGTTTACATACTTAATGTAATGTACACGTTTCCTTAAAATCAATAAAATGCGAGCCGTAATTTAAATTTGTGTCTAGACCGATTTATATACGTGATACTAGGCGAGATAAATAAATTATGCTCGTAAGTTACGTCTTTTTCTATCTCTCTCTGTACCTGCTTACCTAATTTATATAAATATAACAGGTGGCTGGTTTAAATTTTATGAACTATGTAAACTTAACGAGATAGTTGTTGACTTGACGCGTGAAACGCAGTAAAATTTGTTAATAATATTATGATGGATACATCACTATAATATGTATACTCGTATGTGCGTCACACTGAAATACGTGTACACATATTATTATGTTTAGGGCTCGAATTTTGTAGCAAAATAAATTCTTAAAAAAGTATTTTAAGCAGCCAAAAAATCAAAAAGTGCATTTATTAATTTAATTCTAAAAAGCAAATTTCAATTTTACTTAAAATTAAATATTAAAAAAAGAATTACGAACATATATTGAGTCAAATTATTTTACACTATACATCTATACCTCACTGATTGTCGATTGATATTTACCCTACCAATTAAAGTATTAGAACGTAAATTCAGATAATTTTCCCTTTCTTTGAGTATTAAATACAACTATAGATAATTGTAGATAAAACTATTTCGGCACAATAACGACAGTTATTCGATCAGTCATATATTTATTACTGGTTTTTTCACTGGTTTTATAATTTCTGGTAATAATAATATAGTCCAAGACGTATAATATACATAGAAATAAGCTAAGTTTTAAAAAAAAAAATGTAAAAATCAAGAAAAAATAACCAAATAGGTGAAAAAGCAAAAAAATCAGGTTTTGTGGAAAAAGCAAATAAAAACAAAAAAAGTTAACTTTGTTAAAATCAAAACGATTCAAAACGTGTTTATATAAAAGAATTATCTTTCTATCACACTCCTCTCAAAAGAAGCATTTGCTACAAAATCCGAGCCCTAATTATGTTGGTAGGTGTTGTATTATATTTATTGAATAATTCTTCTGTTACTTCTATATTCTAAATTACTCTATTGTTTTATTATAATATATTACAATAGTAGTATGTTATGTAATAATTATTATCATATATAAATGTACCTATATGGGCAGTGAGGTCCTATATAGACTTGTTCGAACGTAACTAGGATTTAATAGTTTCGGGTCTAAGAAAATCAAAGTCAAAAATAAATCATTGGCGGATTCGCCCTCTCCACATTCTCCTTCATGGGCTTAACTAGAAATTGGTAATCACAGAGAAAAGGGCTAAAACGAAAATTCTTAAAAATCAAATGTTAATAATACATAAAGTGTATATTATATTTTATTCTACACTACATTAGTATAATATTTTATATTTAGTGTTTGTATAATACTATGCTTGTTTTTAAAAGTGTGTACTTTAAAAATAACATTATTATTAATTTTATTTGATAAAAATCTTTCCATTTTTAGTATAGTTAAATCAATAAATGTAGTATAATTAATCTATGTAAGTTTTAAATTATTCCATTACAATAAAAATAATTTAATATTGTATATTGTATTACTACCGTTTTTATGAAAACTATATAACCATAAAGTAGTAGTATATATTATTATAATAGATAAGTATATTTTCATATGGTTAATAGTAAAAAATTGAACTCATGACAATGTATTTTTCCAAGGCCTTGCTGTAAACGCCAAGGAGAAAGAGAGCTTCAAACATCTTAAGCAATACTAGTTACAGTGATATATTATGTTATATATTTTTTAAGTAAGTTTATACATAAACAAAGCGTTTTACAGTGTTATTCATCATCATACGATATACGCGTACCTTTCCGCTCCATCCAATTATTATAAACGTTTGAAACACGATTGTACATTTTGATTTTACTAGAATTATAATATTTTAACTTCAAAGATATTCGAAAAATTATATTATATAATATGTTTTTTATGATCTAGTGACTAGTATTATAATAATTTCATTTTGGATAAAGTTTATTTTAATTTTAAGTATAGGTAAACTAAAACATATTTCAACAGATTATCCGAGTATTATTTATTATTCTTTTTTATTTTGAAAGAATTTAATAAGCATATGTGCTTATATTTATTTTTATCATATTATTTTAATAATTTAAAAATTTTAACAAAGTATATTCATTATACCCACTTAGCTATAAGTGTATATTATTATACAATACTATATATAGACTGACCATCATGTATTGGAACTAGATATCATTTATCTTAAATACATTTTATCGTACAGTTAAAAATGTTAAAATATATTATACTTAACAAAATTATAAATGCACATAAATTTTACGCGCATTCGTTTCAGCCAAATTAATTTATAAATATTTATTATTCAAGTATTCCGCGTGGTTTTGTATAGCTATTTATGTATACGTAAATTTAGGTTTTTGAAATGTGTTTTAAATTCTGATAAAAGTGATAAATTTATCATTTTACAATAATGTGTGGTTTTATAACTCAAGATACTTTAACTAATTGAAAAATCTTAAATTTTTAACTTTGAGGGTGGTTTCTGGTAGAAAATTGAACACTTTATTCATTGAGAAAACACGTTGATTATGCAGTCCCCGCTAATCTGTTATCAAGACCGGTTCTACTGTGGCTAATAGCCATTTGAATACATTTAAAATACGATTTTTTAATAGTATTTAAAGTTCAAATGTTGACAAAATTCATCAAAATATCGAAAAATTGCAATTCATTTTGTAGCTAAAAATGTATACAATTTTCAATAATATGTTTATTGTTTGGAAATGTAATACTTTACATTGATTCTTTTAAAATTAATGTAATGTCAATGTTTTAAATTATATTTTCTCCCCATAATTAGGTACTCAGAATATATATTTTCTTTTTATACTATATGCTGCATAGTATAACAGCTATTAAGCCATAATATAACACAATATAATATAATATACATTGTAACGCACTTCATGAAAATATAATTCGTTAGGTAGTTGTTTATGATAAATTACATTGTTTTTCAAAATCCATGAAATATTATAATGCACCGCTACCGGGCTACTATAGAAGTTGAAAATTAGAAATGCTATTTGGTTGGTGTTTACTACTATAGTATGTTAGTTGACACGTTGTTATATAACATAATAAACTTCTTTTAAAACGGGGTTTGAAAATTGTTATGTTCAAATGCGTAGAGAAACATTGTCGACTATACTCGTTTCAAAGTAATGATAATGAGCGGTAATAACATTTTTTACTTGAAACGATAATAATAATAACAACACTATAGTAATGGTATTACGATCGCGGCGCAGGTTTAAAGACACTCACTGTATCACATTAAGTAATTCATGTCGTTGGCCCTAGTGAACTTGAAATTCTGTGCCTTCCTAACCACCCATAGAATATATAACGACCTATGTACACGTCCTGTACTTATTATTATATTATATTATTATAAATTAAGTCTTTATACGATATCGAATGCGATCCGCGAACCGTTCGTGCGTGAATTTCCGCGTGCGAAAAATAGGGAAGACCACGAGGAACAGAGAGTAGGTATGCGTAATCGCGTTGCGCACTTTTCGCCCTACCAAATAACAACAATGCGAACAAAATTTTTAGAAATGGAGGGGATGAAAAAATATTATTGTATTTAGCAGTATTGGTGGGGGATGGTGGTGTATACGTGTGTGTGTTGTAAGTAGTCACGTGTATATATTGGATATTTCCCCTTTCTCGGTATACAGACGTATAAAAATAATCTATTATCGCGAACGGCCTGTTAATCGGATTACTGCGCAATGGACGTCCTGATGGTCGAGAGACGGATGAAGTGATGGTGGCGGTGGTGGTGGCGGTAGCGGAGGCGGTGGTTTGATGGTGGCTGGGTAGGGTTGGTTGATCGGGATAAGGTTATTAAGTCTTCCGAGGGTGAAACCAGTAAATATATATACGGAGCGGTGTGTTAAATCTCTCAGAAGAGTTACAGGAAAAATCGATTTATACTATAGTTTCTCTCGCTAACACTCTTCCTGTCCCTATACCGTAGCGTCGGTACGTATATTCGGGTATTTTTCTACTATATAAATACGAGTTTTGTGACGTGTGATTGTGTGTGTGTATGCAGTTTATCCAAACAAATTGCTATTGGCTGGATGGATTTACCGGAAACGGCTTTAACCGTTTTTCCGTGAAATTGAAAAAAACAATGTGCCCTTGGATTAATGTACCGTTTGATAACATTTTGCAAGGCGTGCTGTAATTCGAATAATTCGTTCATTTTATAATATATATATAAGTACATTATTATTTTTTTTTCTTATATCCTTATATTTATACATTATACATAAGTGGTAAAGAAAACTTAAAGCTTATCGCGAAGGGTGTAAAAAAAAAATACTGTACGCGGTAGTCAATCATTGTCCAATATATCCGATGCATACATAAACGTATATGTCGTACGTAGAATATAATATAATGTATTATATATAATTAATATGTTATGATGAATCGACGTAATATTAAACGTATCGTATTCTTCATAATGTACTTTTAAACTCTTGAGGCGAAATCGAACAAAAAATGAAAAAGTAAACTCGTTAATTAAATGTTATGCCCGATAATATTGCATAGAATATAGACTATATTATTATTGTTATTATTGTTATAACATGATCATTGACCACTGTTCGTGTATACATTAAACATAGTCTTAATCTTAAACACCTCCTAACAATTGTTTAGCTGCTATAATACTGGTCAGATTATACATAACGTAAAAATATAGGTATACGTCGCAAGAAAGATTCTTCAGATTTCACAACCTATCCGTCATATGCACCTATATGCCAAATTATCATCATTAATGTTTTTGACATCGGATAAATTCGAACCAATATCTGATAATTAATAAAACATCGTTTTATATAATTATATTTTACAAATAGACTATTGCTTTTATTACAAGTAAAAAAAATATGCTACATAATGTTATTATACATACTATGTCTTTATATCTATCATCTAAAGTGAATAAAGTGAATATTCTATATGCCGTTGTTCAGATAAAAGATTCTAAGTTTATATTTATGTCAATAAGTATTTGTTTTGCACTTTTGTGTTTTGATAAAACGAAAATCAGCTAACATTATACAGTATAAATAATTTAATAAATTATAATAATATGAACATCACAAAAATAACAATGGTGCACGTATGTTCCGGTTCATTGCCGGTTCTTTCATCGAATTAGCCGCAATCGAAAATTTAATTGCGCACTATAAACACTAATCAAACCTAAAATTCTATAGGACTTTCACGCTCGTGAGTGGATAAAAAGTATAAACTGCAAGCATGTGATCGATACAATTATACATTCTAACACAGAGTGAAAGTTCGTAAATAAATAGTAACAATATGAATTATAATTGAAATTTACGTTCCTATTATAATATACTTATATTTATTACAACGTCGAATACGAAAATAAATTGGTCGTTGTCGCGTACGACTCAATACGCACATTACTTTTCTTACAGATCACGCAGGGTACAAAATATTATTGCAATGTTATTATGATAATATTGCCGTGATAGTATAATATATTATACGACGCACTAAGTTGTAATAAAATAATAATATATATCGTACTCGCGAGTCGCGGGTATTCCGTGATACTATAGGAAACATAACACGAATCCTGGTTTAATATATGTGCCGTATACGTTAAAGAGCCACGGCAAATGGCAATGTACGTTTTCCGACGATCACAAATTATAGATCGCATTAAACGTCATTGTACATAATATAATGTATATATATATTTTTTAAATCGTAATATATATATATATATATATATATAAATATGCAGCAGAGCAGTGACACTGTCGGGCCACGCTCGGTTTTTCTTCACCTCCGCTTTAAAGTTCAACGTGTCGTTTTTTTGCAAATTTATTATTTTATCGGCCAAGACAATATTGCATTTATTTCAATCTGCATTATCACGTTGGGAGGTTTGCGACGTCCGGACCTAGAGCTGATATCACGCATATGTTTGCAGGCATAATTTAATACTTACTGCGAAAATCTCGTTTTACCGAGAAAAGTTTTATTCAAATCGTCATATTATTATATATATTATTTTATTTTGTATTCGTTTATAATAGAGTCGTTGCGCACACGCCGTCGCCGGCACTGTCGCTCGTATACTATAGCGTATAATGTAATGACGATGATAATAATAATCATATTGTTATATATTTATATTATTATCATAAATGAAATCATTAACATTACTATAAAATGTTTTTCTGATCATGTACTAAGAACAATAGCTTTGGAGAGTTCGAGTCGCGCGCAATTGTTTTCCGCGAGTCGAGTATAATATAATTTATAATATTATTGTACATTATATACTCGTGTCGGTCACCTGCTATAATGTACGTCACGTAAACGGAACCGAATCGTTTTCGATTATCCTCGGCGGTGGATCTTCCTCGTATTTTCACGTCCGACATATTTATGGCTCGTTTAATACTCGATTGATAATAATAAGACAGTTAAAAATCTGTACGATATCGTTCGTAGTTTGTACCTCCCCAGTACTCACTATAATACTCGCATAACGTATGTTGTATAAGTGCATATACATATACATATATATATAACATACAGAACTAGTATAACCATATATAGGTACCACAATGTATAAATAATTATTTAATTGTCTTGCGACATGGGTGATTTTGATTTACTTAACGATTTTACGATCACATTATTACGTCTCTGAAATCGAATATAAACGTCATTATAACGCACGTATTTTCTTCTTCGTCTGCAGAGGCTAGAGACAAGTACACGCTCTGTGCGTCTCTATTATATTACCTACATTATTACGACTATTACTATGCCGTGCGATTGATAATAATTTTAAGTGCCTTTGTCCAGCTTTCCCAGTAAAACGGCGGCTTTTTTTTATTTAGCATCACGATACCAGCAGAATGGTTTATACCGTACACAGCGACGTGCATTAATGGTTATAAACGGTTATATTATAATAACAGCTCAATAATATGCACGCGCATATTATGGTGTACTTGCTGGACGAATAATCGTACACGGTACACAATATATACCCACACACACAAGTATATATATATATATATGTATAATGTACCATTCAATATGCGCAAGTATAAGCGAGTTCCATTACCGTAACCTCGATTTGCATTCATTTACATTTTACTCGTACGTCAGCTTCATGATGTGCATCTCATGATTGAAAAAAACCATTTTCCTCCCGTCATTTAATAGACAACTTTGCGAGGTTGAAGACCAATGATGGCATAGTTATACGAACAGCGGCCTCGGGCAGCAGGTCATTTTCAAAAGAGGTAGGTATATTGATTCAATTTAGCATATTAAAACGACAACGATGACAACAACAATACGCGAATTACACACGAAAAATGTTGAATTTATTAAAAATTAGTTTCGCACCCATACCTATTATAATGGATTGCGATATTAATTACGTTATCATATTATAACGAAAATATGAAGTATAGGTACACACGGCCACTGTCTAGTCTACAGTATTGTTATCTATATCATTTACAATTTACTCACAGTGACACCAATGTTTGTAAATTACCTTTTGTATTAACTATGCAAACTTACAAAATATATCGGTCAATACACGGGTAGATAAAAATAAAAATTCATTTTCAGTAATTCTTATTATATTATTTATATTGTTATCGGTATAATGAATTATTGTTTATAAAAGGGCTATTATATACAAATAAAACGCTAAAAAACAAGTACTTGGTTCTGAAAATCACACAAGTCGAGTTGACTTATTGAAACGTGAATTTAGTGCAAATGTATACATCACGTAGTTTTTCTTGGAAATTCTATCGCCAGGTTTATAGTAAACCGAAGGAATTAGAAGTCAAGACAGGATACTTATAAACTTTTTACATATTATTATAAGTTATTTATTTAATTTTACCGGCATTAGTCCAATTTACATAAGAAAGATACAAATTAGATACATTAAATACATTATATTATATAGTTATAAACTATAGTCGTAATTTTGAATAGTAAAATAACGTGAGATTTCTGGAGCACGTGCACGACGTGGGGGTGCCTAAACAGTGGCGACTTGCCGACTGGTGACTCCAACTGTCGTCGATTTATCGTCTTTTTCTGAATGACGACATTCGGTACTGTTTCATTTCTGCAGGTGGAGCGGAACGAAACCATTTCTAAAAATAAACATGTATTAAATAATACATACAATGTTTTATATCATCGTATTATGCATCATCGAGATTAAAATCCTTCCTAATATTGTTAAAACGTACTATGTTGTAATAAACTGAGACAAGACCCTTCCTGCAGAGTTCTGAAGTCGTCACCGGGACACATCGTTATTATCCCATAGTCACGTAATGGTATGATTTATATCATATCATACCGTTATTATTATTATAATTATTATGACGATGACGATGATGATGATGATGAGCCGTCGTCTCCGTCCGGCCATCATGTCGTGTATTATTATTGTTTCTAATTATACGCATGTGTATCGTGTAAACATTAAAAAGAAAAAAAAATAGAAAAGTAAAAAATGAGCAGTCGGTGCCATCAAGACGATCGTCAAAACTCCGTATACGAAAACAGGAAAATTAAAAACGAAGCGCTACTTTTGACGGGTGACCATAAACGTACCCGAATAAGTGGACGTGCATATTATTTACTGTAGCCGAATACCGCCACGGTATATTGACTACACATTATATTATATATAATATTATACAAAAATAGGCTGATGTGAGTCAACGAACTTTCAAGATTACGGTCGCGCTTAATACAGAAACGAGTGAAAAACCTTATTGAGATGAAAAAAATTGCATTCAATATATAATATAATATAAATATAAATTGTGAATATAATACATAGGTACATAGGTATATATATATATATATATATATATATGTATATATGTATATATTATAACAAAAAAAAAAAAAAAAATGATAAAACCACATTGCTAATTGCTGACCTCCGTCGTACATGGTAGCGCAATTACAGAAGAGAAGAGGAATGGGTGTCGTATCTCTCCTACCCGACCATCCAGATCTCATAATAATAGTTTTCGTAAAATGTGTACTTAATAATATTACGACTTAGATACTGCATCTATTATATACAAGCAATTATGTGAAAGTTCTATTACACATATATTTGTTGTTAAGTTTATGTATCTATATGAGAATATAATTGTAAAATTTGTATTAATGCATTTCGATAAGTATGTGTTGAATGATATACAATATATTTTTAAATGATTCTTAGTTCTTAGGGGGGAGGTAGGGCTATCTAGGGAGACGATGAAAGTCACACGCTAAGTTAATTATTTTTTGCGTACTTATGTACTAATATATTTTTTTAAGGGGAGGGCTCTGTAATTTTACTTTACAATTTGAAGGTAAAGATAAAAAGTTTGGGGACCACTGGTCTGTACCATAATTATAGTACCATATTATACTCATCTATGCCCACGACTCAAATCGTGTTTAAACTTTATTTAAATATTTGGTCAAAATATTATTAAGTCAATTTTTAAAATAGTTGCATAAATAATAATTTAACTCTATATTCTATAACATATAAATTTAATATTGGTTATCCCGCGTGTTCTAAGAAAAACAAAACGAAGTATTAATTATTTTACATTATTAATATTTTGATTAAAAACTAAAGTAAACAAAAAAAAAAAAAATTTATAAACCATAATAAAAGTCTCTCTTTTATAATAATTTTTTTTTTTTTTAAATTGAGTTAAATTTAATTTTCTATGAGCTTTTAACTCGAGGTACTCGTAATTTGTATTCAACCAGGTTTTCCATTAACTCATTGACAATTTGTATTCAGTATGTTTCTGTTACTATTCAGTTAGCTTGATGGTTTTAATAGTGAAGTAATAACTTCTGATCATACTGACGTATGGTGTAACCATGATTTGTAAAATATACTTAATGAGAGATTATAGTGCAAAACCACGTAACATACCGAATCCTATGCCTAATTAACGTGACACAAGATTTGGGTGGATTATGGTACTTTTTCAATAACAAACAAATAATCTTTAAAACTAAATGTAGGGTGTCTGTAATATATTTATAATTTTACAACATTGTTTGGAATGAATCTCGGTGGAAAGTACTTAACATTGTGTTCTTAAAAAATTTATGATTTCAGTCTTGAACAGTCCGAATTATGTTAGATTAATCTATAGAATCTATATAGTATATACTATAGATTCTATAGATATATAAGGTATATTGGATTATATTGTATATAACCTAACCAAAATCTTATAATAATATTATATCGGAAATTTCTCCAGAATAATTTCTTCGAGGATCCCGTAGATACAGTTCAAGAACCGCGCTGACATCTTACAATATGCATTAAACACCTACATACTCTACATTATATATGAGTGTAATATAAAATATACACGCACACAAAATAGCTTTAGTGAAAAAAAAAATAACTGTTTTTTTTTTTTTTTTTTTATATCGTGGAAAGAGGAGATTAAAATAAGG
>VUJU01002693.1:17403-34022 GCA_009835225.1 Aphis craccivora
AAAAAAAAAAAAAAAAAAAAGCGAACTGCTGCACGAGCCCATTAAATCGCGAGCGCTTGTTAGAGATTGTAAAATAAAAGAAAATGATCATAAACACCGTGGCTTTATGTACGTATCGAACGATCCGAACGTGCGCGCATTGCTGCAACTGCAGCGGGAGTGCAATATAAATTCGAGCCCGCGGTGCAGTTTAACTAGCATGCCGTGACCGCCGCCTACCCTTTTAGTTTAGCGATCGGACCAGTCCGGCCGAGTCGTGTGTGAAAAAAATTCTTCGAATCAGAAGCCGAACGATCGCATATGACTATTTAAGTATAAAAATCATGTGCACATTTAATACGCATATAATAAGTATATTATACTACATAATATGAACGTCAAACATCATGGGCGAACGGATATACGTTAATAGTGACGTGCCGAAGCAAGTTTTCTCGAGGCTATGTTTTTATATATTATAATGTTTATCTTATGTTGTGCTGCGACATCATTTTCATCCGCGGTATTATATTGAACGTGTATAGTGGTGGAAGATGTTGCGGTTTAAATTAAAAATAATATTTATGTTTATCGATACATGTCATATTGACGTACAAGATGAGTCCAGTGACCTTTTTGTTTGTTTTATTTAAAATATTATATATTAAGATAAAACGTATCAATAATATTATTGTTTATGATTTTATTTATTAGTACGTAAGTACGTTTTTTTTCTCGCAATAGTTATTTAGTTTTATTTATTAAACACAATATCAATACTCAATAGCTGAAAAATTATTCCTTTGGCCACATTAAACGAAGCTCAGTTGAAAGTCAACACCATTATAGAAGCATTTAGTATATATATATATATTACTATAATATTAATCTATTCATGAATCATTTCAACATTTTTGAACTGTTACCTACTCTAGATTTTAGGTCATTGTAAATTATTTAGATGCAATTAATGCTGATGAGATGAATACAATTATTGTCTGAAAAATATATAGCTACCTACATGATTCAGTCAGCTAAATAATCCACACGTCATTCATAATATTAATATTATATATTTATGCACTGTAGAATGTAGATGATTAAGCGTATATATTAAATGAAACCTGAAGGTTTATTTTTCCTCCGTTTGGTTTCTAATTGTGAAGTATCATAATATTATTATTATGAGATACCGCAAAAATGGACCTTCGAATGTCATGTACCCAAATTGCCTATCCACGACGCCGTGCAATCCACACTTCGTATTGTCGGCGTACAGTATAAAAAAATAATTTCATACTTACGACGAAGCAACAAGTCTCCTTCGATTTTTTGAATTACTATTATTATTGATGTTCATACTTAATATTATTATCTATTTAATGAGTAGTCGTTTGCTGATTCATTTACTACACCTTTATTAAGAAACAGATTGTTATACACATACTAATATAATTCAAAACTAACATAATTAAAAACCATATAGTAGTCTGAAATAATTAATCATTAATAAAGTATACTATCACCAGAACAACACCAGAGCAACACTGTTCTTGAGGATAGGATTTGATGATTTCTGATTTAAAGAAGTACGAGTTTGATGTATAAATTTATATTATGTAGCAATTAAATGTATTATGATTTATAGTAAATGAACTAGGAAAATAAGATTTAAACCATATACTTTTTCGTTGATAACATCTTTACCACACTGATGAAAAAAAGACTGTCCTGGTGTATACTTCAAATCTTCGTTCTTGTATTCTATTTACCTAAACAAATTTTCTGAATGCAATAAAACAACTAGTAAATAATCGTTAAACTAATGTAATGAGTACACAAGATCTTAAAAAAAGACCAAAAAAATTAAATTAATTATAGGTATTTAATCTTTAGGTATAAGTGTCAAAAAAAAAAAAAAGAAAAACATTTGAAAGCGAACTAAGTTAGGTTAGATATGTTAACTAAATAATAATAGTGAAATAAACATTTAATTAGTTGTTGAAACAGCGATCAAATATTCGATATGACCTGGACATATTTCATTACTTACAAAATAGCTTTAAAAAAATCAGACAAAAATACTGTATAATTTAACACAGTAATCAATTTATCAATTTATTCACTATTCTATAAAATATATGATATATAAACCAAAATGATATATCAATACCTATAACGGAGGTAGTCGATACGTAATTTTGAAAATAAAATAATTCGTTTTTAATGTTTTTATGCTGCATTTATCATTTTTATATCTTTAATCTCCACATCTCGATTCCATGATATTTTAGTCGATTGTAATAAATTAAAAACACATCTTTTTCATTAAGTTTTTTTTTTATTAAAACCGACAGAGTGGTATTTTTTTTTTTTCACTGAACCTACTGCAGGGTTATATTTTACCGCGGTAACATATTATAAACTTCATAGTATAGATAGTTCGTACGTCGTTTACGACTTCAAACCAGCCACTTTATTATTATGATATTTATATATAAATCATATACGTACAAGTAAACGTTATATACCCGTATAGTTATACTAATGGGCTTACGTGCCGGGATTCGAGAGGGTGATTTTATCTATGATATAAATATTCTAGTTTGTATAATATATACCCACTACATTTTATTTCAATATAGTGTATACTGCATATGGATTTCTATCCTCAGAGGGGGATAGTGGACTATATAGGTCCATTTAAGACGTATTTATAAGAATAAAGTTGCTTATAAATACTATAGTATACTGGTATAATAATGTATATACTTTATGGTCAAAGGAAATGTACATTGGTTCAGTAAAATATATCAAACAAAAATTAATAGATGTATGGATGTATACTTAGAGTATAGACTAACAGTTTATATACGCCATAACAAATCAAAAATAGTCCGCGATTCTTTTAAACATATTTTCAATTTATGAAAATTATATTCAAACCATTAAATAATTAAAATACTATTTTAATGATATTTTTAAGATACAATTTATTGAAAGATCGACAATAAAAAAAAAAAACATAAAATTATATTCGATGGTTTTTTAAGTTGTTATTCGTTTCTTGTTGAAATATTTTCAAGCCTATGATGACATCTTCCAGATTTAATTACAAATATATTTTAAATAATATTGATACTTTACATTTAAATATATACATTACATTTCTTTATGAATTTTTACCACTTATTGTGTATCCGTCTAAATATAACAATATATGTACCCCAAATACAAATAGATGAATCTGTACAGACTATAGTATCATACTGTCAATAAAGTAAATGAATTTGCATTGTAGCAAAAACTCGTTTCAATGTATGTATGTAATATAAATATATTATAATAGTGTTCCTAATATAATCTAACCTATTAATATAGGATATGATCAACAATTTGGCACGTGTCGTTCTCATACAAATTGTTAGTTGTTACATATAATTATTGTTATCATGTGATTCGCAGTAATGTAATGCACGTACAGGGGTAACAGTCATGATCGACGAATACGTTTAGAACTACATTTTTTTACCATTAATCCTTTTAGGGGGAATTGGCGAAAAGCAGTTTTATGGAGCTCTTCGAACAAGTTTCCATGTTATTATTTTAAGTGTTATACTCATCGTTTGGGATGTCAAACCAAGATGAGAACTTGTCGTAAATATGTTTTATTGAAATATTTTTGAACGTTCAGAAGACTTGACTCGATCCTCCGTTGTGAATTCCGTAAGTATATATTACATAATATCATAATGCTATTTATACTGAGGTAACAAACACACACATTATATATATATTATATATATTATATTATGTTATTTATTATTTATTGTATTTTAAAATTCACGTAAAACTTATTTGAAATACGATCTAAATGTATGGATATGGATTAAAATTGTTTTGGTTGTGGTTTTAAGATTTCACTTCCTGAAAACTATTTTATCTATGAAATATTCTTAAACTGATTCGCAATTATTGTGTATAATCCGAAACGTGCTTTCTATACTATTGCATTATTCGTCTATTGATAGAAGATTACGTGCATCATAAATTATATTCACAATGAAACCAATTAAATCCAGTCATTGATGCAGTAGGTATCATCCTTGATAAAAAAACATCACTAGTCACTACACAGTATTATAGTAATGTTAATTCAAGAATTACACGTTTTTCACGTTAAATATAAAACGTGATTCATGTTGAAAAAACTTTATAATACGCAACTAGTAATTATTCATTTTATTGCAAATTAGACTTTATGATTTATAAATAATTATTATATTCCCTGTATAACATATACATAAAATAAATAGATATAAGTAATATGGATGCTATACCTATTACAAGTTTGACTAAGGTAAACATTAAACAGTATATTATAATATATTACTTCGTTCTGAAAAAATATGAAATACGTGTGCTTAATCTTTAATGTTTATTTATACTTAATGGCTTATACACTAATATTAGTAATTATTATATAAAAGTGTCACTGCAGTATTTAGAATTTTAATGTGCATAAAGTGCTGTACTGCAAATATTTCGTAACAACGATAAATATTTTTATTTTAAAAATAACTGAACTCAAATTCCCCGAAAATAATGAACATTTTACGAAAACCGTAATACGATAAACGTAATATTATATACTATATTATGAAATAACCAAATATATTATGCATATTATATAAAGATTAATTATATAATATATGCCCCCCTCGTTGGCCGTATTTATTTTATTTTATTCTATAAACTATAAATAAAAAATTGAGTCTGAATACTGAAATTTTTTAAATGATACAGCCCACTACATGGAAATAGATTATGTTGTGTTGGACATATATGATTGGGGGCTCGCAACGACCATGACCAACAGCAACGGACCATCACAAGAACAACTCGTATCAACTGTATTAAAACTTTACTTTTCAAAAAATCATGTTTTATAACCACTTGGGCACTAATATGTTATATTTTCAAGTACATATAGGTATTATATTAATTCGATATTTGCAATTTTATAATTTGTATTTAAATCAACACTGTTGCCGTTTAAAAGAGTCCTGTTATAAGAAAATCAAAAATTGAAATCTGTAGTTCCGGGCGTTCCAGCTCGTTCAATTTGCTCCATCCCCGGTACACAATAATGTTGATTTCATGTGTTCAGCTTACATAATGAACAGTGAGATATCCGCAGTTACTAACAGTTAGTGCAGTTACCGCGGCTGTGGTGGTGAATTCGAGACTTGTAGTCTGTACTATCGGACACGAATTTGTAAGATTTATTTATTATACTGAACTGCGGTACATAATCAATTTAAAAATAAATGTAATGTACATGAAAACAATATGTATAGTTTCTATCAAATCCCAAAGTGACTCTGCAGAACAATGCGATCGCGGAGCGTGAACAACGTCTCGAAGTACTTGCATCGATGTGCATTCAACACGATATGTCGGAACGAAAAACACAATTTTCTCGAATCTTCGTCAATGCGTGACGCTGGTCAGGTGCACGCGCGTCTTTTCTGCAGTTGCCGCCGAATCAAGTGGTACGTATATATAGTATTATGCGAAGATGACCAACCGCCGCGCCGCTCTGTCATTATCTCACGACCGACCTCAACGACCCGACGACGCAGTGTTTTATTTTCCGAAACATCATATTATAATATTATATACTACTATTCACCAGCACCCGTACCGGCGCGGATTGTCATAGCTATATTATAACAATGTAACAACGACAATAATAAATAAATAATAAAATATCCTGGTCGATAAACGATCGTGTTTCTCGTTTCATCGTGGATTCCGGCTTGTACATGACGGCATCATAATTGTTATAAAATGTATATTTTGTACAACGGGTAGAAGAAACCTCCACTGAACTATTTAATATTTTGGACGACTACAGAAATATGCAAGCTTGTGAACAATTAAAATATAGCCCGTAAAAACAACCATCCACTTACCAATATTATTATAACGTTTTGATGATCTGAGTGTAAGAACATCGTAAAGAAAAATACGACGTATTTATGTTTGGTAAAACACGATAAATTGTGATTTGCAAAACCTACAGTTGATATAATAAAAAAATATATATTTATTTTATGTATATTTTGTATTCAAAAGCTAAAACTATAGGAGAAGAACGCGTACAATAAGCCACCGTCGTTCGCTCCGGCTCGTGTAATATTCAAACATTTATGACACTCTTCCAAAAATCAAATGCTAAGTTCTCTTATCCAGTGACTCGTATATCTATAAATAAAATTTCCCTAGTGGTTTAATACGATAAAAAAAAAATATTATGTTTAACACACGTGAATATAAAAATTAAAAAAAAAAAATGCTAAATCCTATAAACAGTATCTCTTCGTCGATGGCATCGCGCGCTGAGCTAAGCAGTAATGACGTGTCCGTTAAATATATTATGCGTTCAGCATACACGAAGATGATGAGTAAAACACCGGTTCGCCTTGGTAACTTTTCGGACAAACGCGCCAGCAACGACAGATCGATCGTAATCGCTGAATTTGGTTTTCGATATTTATTACCCTACCAAAATATCATTCAGTTGTTTCTCGATGATACAATATTGTAATAAATATATTTCTATTAAGTATACAAATATTATTATAGATGTATAAACTGTGTGAATGTGTGAACATACACATGTAATCCTTAATCTATTAAATTAGCTTAAAAACTTTGATACCAATAATTTTTAATTATAACGTTAATATAATAACAAAACGATACATTGTCGTCATAATTTACTCGAGCGTGTCACAAAATAATTAATAAACGGTACATAAGAAACTACTTATATAAATAATAAAAATTTAAAACTAAGAAAGAAACTTTCTACATTTCAATATATATGCATATATTTTCTATGTTTTGTTAAGTTAAATAAGGTGTTTTAGACTGCAGTATCTCAGCAAAAATATTTACAAAATATATGTTAACGTATACACATTTAAGTTTAAATTATAATAAAAAAAAGTCATATCAATTATTTGTATTTGTAGTGACTTCATAGCTAGCTTTAACACATTACTGTAGCCACTGCTGCAACATATATAATATATTTTTAGAACATAAGAACTTACAATATACGAAATATTATAAATTATATAAGTACGGGTGTATATCAAACAACCCAAATACAATTTTATTGGTCTTTCATTGTGAATAAAACACAATATTTAATATAAAACAAATGTTTAAATGCACACATAAGAGTAGGCACATAATCATAATAATATAATGTATAGAAATTAATATAGACGTGTGTGTATGATATATTATGAGACGTGTGTATGTCTTTGTTCCGATAATATTATAAAATATATAGAGTAGTTATGTTTGTCCAATATTCTCGATCGTTTTGTTCATAAAACAAGATATACCTATGGCTAGTAAAATAGAGTAGGCATACTACTATGTTTGTATTGTGTAGTACTGCACCCTATATTATAACACCCATAAAATAGTATATAATATAGTACATGTAGATATTATAATGGATTGTTATTGATATTTATTTTGAGGTGAAATAATTTTACGCTATTAAATTATCGTGTACATTTACTGTATGAATTATTAGGGTTGATATACCTATTTTTATTATAATATATGTTAGCTATAATAATACTCATTTAAAAATATCGTACACATGTATTGTTTTAAGGTGAACAGTAGGGATTGGATTTTAAATCATATGCTTCTTATTCATGTATGAGATAGAAATCTAATTTTACATAAATTCGTTTTACGTCATTCTGATTCCGAACAAACTAATTTATTTATTATTTTTTTTTTTTATGTAAATGTTTTTTTAAATTTTTTTTTTCAATGATTCCAGCTGTAGAATTTTTGTATGTTTATTATTCTATTGTGATAAATAAATGAAAAAAAATAAGAAATGTAAAACCCAGAATGCGGATATTGGGTTGTTATTGTCTTCGTTATCGGCTTGATTATTAAATACATTAAAGGTATATAGATTATCGATCTACACATAGCTTGCAGTACATATACGATCAATATGATTCATCGATATCGACAATTTAAAAAATTAAGATTTACTTAGGTGGATGTGAGAGTTCATTTTCTATGTATAAAAATATTTATAGTCAGTTTCACTTCTGTAAATCTTAAGAAATACATGGTAGTTTATTTTTTTTTTAAATTAAAATCAATTTTTAAATTTTTTTTTCATATTTAAACTAGTTCAAGTTAATTTTCATGCTTTATTTTGATTTTTTTTAAAATAAATAACTAATATGATTTTTTTTTATTTTTTAAAACAATCGTGTACTTTTTTAGTTACTATTATTATGCTTTAAAATCTGAACCCAGGTGATCAGTAATATATTAGTTAGTAACCTAACAGGAGGTGCTAATTATTTTGAATAGTTTTAACTTATTTTAGATTCTAAACGAAGTAATGAATACATTGATTTAATAATGATTTGTGTTTGTGTGTGTGTGTGTGTGTGTATGTATACCATAACGTGTCAAAATAATGCTCAAATTTAAGACTTCAGAGGTTTCCGATTACAAAGTAAAATCCTTGGTGCATTGCAGAGGTTAAAAGTAAGAAGTAGTTTTAAAAAAAAATCGGTAAGAACAATAAAAAGTTATGAAAAACGAGAATTTTTACAAAAAACCAGTTTTCGCAAAATCGATTTTTTTATATAGTTGGAACTCAAAAACAAATCACTGTAAATACTTGAAATATTCAACAAATATTTGTATTAGTGTTATCTACGCATAGTTTACGCTTAGAATTTTTCGCTATTTATAGACAATTGAAACATTAGATTTTTTTTTTTGAAATGTTGATAAACAAATTTTAGGTGTCCAAAAAAAACTTAAAAATTTAATACAAGATTCCTTAGAAGTTGTTCTTATTTTGGTTTAAAAAAATCGAAAATCGTTTGTTACAATTTTTTTGATAAGCATTTAAAGTTCAAAATTCTATGAAATAGGTATGTCGAATCTCGAAAATTTGCAAATTATTTTGTAGTTGAAAATAAATAAAATTTTTTGTATTTATTTTTATAGAAATTCAACATGAAAACTTGAAGTGTCAATATAGGAAAAAAATTAACGATTTATCGATTGACATATTTACTTGAAAATTGCACCTGTTATTTAGATTAGCATTTTCTTTACATAATTTAATTTTCAAAATATTTCACTTAATATCAAGGCTATTTATAGGCATTTGAAATATTCATTTTTTTTTTTTTTTTTTAATTAAAACAATTAATTTTTTCAATATTATTTTTATATAATACTTATAATTTTTCAGATTTTTTTTTTTTTTTTAAACGATAACTAGTGTTTTAAATTTTATAATTAAAAATTAAAATTAAAAGTATAGGTATATAAAGATATAATATATCTATGGATTTCAATATAATATAATATGTCGTATTTTCAAAAATAAAATAAAATAAGCAATTATCAATCTGGAACAGGTCAAAAAAGTTAATGAAATATCTTAAACTTAAAAACGTTGTACTATAAAATAGACAATTTTAATATAATTTCAATATCTTAATATTGCTTAGATATCATGTGATATGATATTATGATATCATATCATATCATACTTAGCTCTCTATTATTTTAATTATATTCACAAACTTTTTTGAATAATATGTAATTTCATTATACGTAGGCATTATAGACTATAGTATTATATAGAATTTATATAAAAATACTATCCATGCATAGCAAGTTAGCTAACTATATATAAAATAATAAGATATATAGCTATAGTGTATATTTAATATAACGTCATCATTTTACGTTATGAAATACATACACATAATAATATATAAAATATAAATGGATGAAATATTGCACAAGGTTTAAACATTTTTATTTACACACGCTACAATGTCTTCCGAAGGTTTTGACTAAAATTATTGTACACAATTAATTTATTTAGCTATTCGATTAAATTATCATGTATGCATAGCTTTACAATTGCAAACACATAAAAGAGTTAATTGGACACGATACGATACTTTATTACTATACAGCTAGTTGTTCATGTATGTATATTGTATATATATATAAGTATAAGTATTTACTTTAAGATTTTGTATCTATAAATTTGATCTAAACAAGGAAAATTTATGGTTTTTTTTTTAAAAGACAAAACAAAAATTGTACCTTTATACAACAAAATGTAAATTTTTTAGTATATTACTATTTTTAGAATACACACTAATGTTTCACATTATATCATTTTAAGCACATAAATTTTCTATGAGTAATCGGCCGTTAATCAAATATCGTGGCAATATACATGAATATTTTTATCATGCCATTAAACTTCAATTATAGATATTCGTTTGATTTCACATAAAAATGGTACAGTCAGTGTTGACATTTTTTTTTACATTTTTCACAATAATTTTTTTTAAAGTACATTTTATCCATTTATGTACACTTATAAGTTATGATTTAATATTATATTCTATAAGATTTGTTGAAGTTCAATAAATTATGGTTCAATCATGTAGATTTACTGCCTACCTACATAATTAAATTTGAAGTTTCGCTCTATAAATTAATATTAATTGTGTTTGACAAAAATAGTATTTTAATGAACATTTCTCATTAAGAAAATGTACTGTAAAATATTTGATAGTTTATAAATCAATCTATCTTAAATATATTGGCACATTATATGATATTACATAATATGATGATGCACATTTTATAATGGATGTACCACAATCATAAATACTAATTATTGTGATTGCTGTAATGATATGTACCTACCTACTGTATGAATCGCATATATAATATATATGCAGTATATATGATTATTATCATTGTTTTCACAAAATCTGCATTAAATCGTAACCTTCAACATTTAATTTTTTCGGTATCGTATAAGTATAATATTAGTAGAATGTCAGATAGAAGAATAATAAATATTATATACAAATATAAATTAGAAAATTCTACCATTGTTTATTATTTTTATATCATCAATCTTTGTTTCTTCAAATATTCCGGGTTCAACAATAACTCTATACAGTAAACTATGTAATATGTACCAATAGTTTACTATTTCTATTAACAGAATATTATAGATTGTATAAAGTAATAATAGTCTATTTTTTTTTCATTATACTGAGTACATTGATATGAAACAGACTACCTTCTACCAGCCTCCCTTTTTATACTATTCACCGGCTGAATCTGAGTTCCGTCCCGTGAATCTTTTTTTTTGATCCAATTCTAACCAGTTTTAAAAAAAAAAGTTAATTAAAATAGTAATAAATATTGTTGTTTTAAATGCATATAATAATATAAAATATAGGCAATCATAATTAAATTGTACATTTTATATACCTATAAGCCTATAGCATAATATAAAAAGACTTAGCACAGGACGGAATTAGTATATCCATTAAAAAAAACTAAGAATAGAACAAGTATATCTTTAAATTCGATTTTTACATATGGGACGGAACTCGAATGCAACCCATTTCCAAATTTAAAAATTTTTTTTTATTATTATTATTATTATTAATGAGATTTTAACAGAATATTAATACAATATATGGTATTTAGACAATTATGAATCTGTACGTTTACATGAGATAGAGGTCTAAATTATTATAATAAAAAAAGATTTCCTAACATTTTTTAAGTCGTTTCATCAAATTTATTACAATTTGAAAGCTACTTTATTTTTATATTACATACTTCAAAAATATATTTGCTAGTGAGATGTAAATCAAAAAGTAAATATACTTAATATTTTGTCAGTTGTTTAATTTAAAAATGATTTAATTCAAGTTTTGACTTTTAACTATATTTCCAGCTCGGCATCGCTTTCAAAAAATCTTGAAATTGTTGTTTTAAGGTAAACCGGTAAACTTCAATACTTGATTATGTCCTATGATTACACATATAACCTACCCATTTACTAGTATACGTACTGCATCACACTTCAATTTTAGACTTCAGTAATTCACGTTGTGTGTCAAAGTTGGCTAAAATATAGAGGCTGGTAATGTATAGTAATATTTACCTCACGGTTTATAAACCCAAATATTATAGTTATAACATTGCAGTAGGTATTATTATTATTTTTTTTTTTATGGTGATTATTCATGCGTGGATATACGAGTTATTATAACAATATAATAATTGTACAATGTGTCATTATTAGTAAACGACGACACATATTATATACAGGTACAATATAAAGATATTTTATTATGGTAGTATAAATATGGTATATGAATATGATAGTACAATTTACTAGTATGCGGTACATAGGATTCAGTAATGTCGACGACTGACGAGTCTCAGACACGTCAACACGATTTGGTCACATGGTGTGAAGTATGCAGCCGCGGTCGGTTTACGAAATGATTATCGTATATTGTTTTGTAGATCATCGACTGACTAGATTATAACACGTATCGGCTATAATATCGTACCTGCGGTGCACGATTTCTCCAAAATACCTTTAATATAGCAATATAGCGTAGCGTTTGACTGGAGATTTGCAATGTCGCACCCGTATAATTATACGTAGAATCATCATATTATCATAATATATTATAATATTATGTATACCAACGAATAACGACGAACGTTTGAAATGTTATGTTAATTGCTAACACAATAATCATTACGTGCTTGTAATAACAGTCTTGTTGTTGTTACATACCGCCGCGCGGTTATAGCCATTATAAAAATATTTATAATAATATGCTTTATATTATAATCATCAGTCATCACTCAATAATGTTATAATGTGTATAATTTGTATTAGTATATGGTTAATTTTTAAGTTAGTAACATGCGTAGACCGTCGAGTGATATTATTCAATAATACAGAATATTGACATTTGTATAAAACAGGCGAGCATATCAAATTATTATTTACCTGTAGCACGTCAATCGTTATTCGCCGCAGAATCGAATAAATTATATTATTACGAACAATGTTCTTTCTTTTATTTTATTGTCGTCACGTACTACACAGATTTCTGAAAACAAAAAAATACCGTTTGCAAAATCCTATCGATTTACGTGGTACACGAAATATATTTCCAAGACAGAATCATTTGCGTTTCATAACCCCGCAAAAAAATTAAAAAGAACAAGACGTGATGTGCAGCATCAACGAGCGTCTGGGTTGGCACACATTATGTTATACATTGTAATAAGCAATGAAACTAATAAATCGCTAAACGTTTAAGACGAGGTTTTTGGTATACAAATATTTTAGTCGAGTCAAGTTTCTTCCGGAGCGTTTGTGCAGTGTAACAAAACTAAGATTTAGGAAGTTTTTCTCTTTGTGCGTTTGTATAAGATGTGTATATAATATTTAGACAAATACACCATACATGTGCACGGAGCGTTCGAAACGTCTTCGGCATAATGTATTATAATATATAATATAATTGCAATCCATTAACTGACTGGAAAAATAAAAATTAATTGTTCAACCTTGGACAGACTGCGGTGTTGGTATATTTAATAATAATAATAATATATAATATATTTTGTAAACAATAATTCATTAACTAACATTTTGTCCGATCTTTTTAATAGTTAAACACATATTTTGTTTATCTTTATAATGATGACCTCATGCGCGCGAGGGATAAATATAATATTATAGCTAATAGGTATACGTGGTTAGGTTAGGTCTTAGGTGGTGTATATATCGTACGTATACGTATTATACTGAATTTGTGTATGTGCACAAAAAGAAAAAAACAATATATTGTCGTAAAATCGTAAAAATAACATCGGGCAATAGGTCGTAACTAATTACTGTAAGATTATTACTGAAGCTCCTACTGTATGATAGTATTCTAATGTAGAATGTTCTAATATTGAAGTGGTGAAAGTGTTATGGAAACATTATAAACTGTCTATAAGTAAATATATAATAGTACATTTGTATAATGTTTATGTTATATGGACCACTTGGTGATTAGATCCATTATAGTTACTTATAAGGGTTTATATGACTATACAATATACATATAGTAGAGGACGATTATATACGATTATTTATATTAACATTTTAATTTTAATTAATTGATCGTTTGATAAAAAAAAAAAGATTTGGTTCCGTGATAAACGATTGTCATAACTTTGTAAGTATATTTTTTCATCGCCTTTGTGGAAAATATAAATTATTATTTAAAACACTCGTATAAGTATGACATATAGTATAATATATATTTATTATTTATTTTTAAATACACTTCTAATATAGTAATATCATGTTATAGTTCTACACTCTCAGTTTGGCGCAGGTGCCAGATAAAACCAACCTCATATTTTTGTATTAATAAATTACAACATAATTTATTATAGTATAAACGATGTCGAGTCATGTTCTGGAAAAATCACGTCCATCCACATGATTCGCTAGTTGCTGTCGATGTTAATATTTGACTGTTGGTGTGTAAAAAAACTAAAACGTAATAGTATAATATATTTTTTTAAATCATATTAGTATCATTTCATCATCGTTTTGTGAAAGAAGAATTCCTCGAAAAATCGATAGTCGATGGTCAAAATCCATTTTCGTGATTTATATGCACGCACAGTATGTATCACGATTTCTACAGTTTATATAGGTACGGTCATACGGAGCATGTAGGCATTCAATTAGATGTACGAAGTTTATTAAATTTACGAGAAGGGAGGCGTATTGCGAACTTCCAAATCAAACGTCGAAATAATATGCTGAACAACTATTTTTTTTTCCAGGTATTTTATACTCCTTTGATTTATAATTAATATGAACTACATCAAATATTTTTCAGGCCTCAGGGACTTCCCATCCCTTCCATCCACTCGACTTGGCTACCCAACCGAAGAAAAATGATAACCTAACCCACCGCCGATGATAGTCTCACTATACACACAGATATCGTAGTGAATAGGTACAACTAGTTTTCCGGGATGATGACTAACGCGTTCGGCGGATTTGACCGACAGACAAATGCTGCCGCCCGTTACGTTTCATTCAATATAATATTTTATTATGTACGCGTAGTATTATAATACGGTATTAAAATCATCATAATTTATTTACGTCGATTAAAATGCCGTGAGTCACCGCGGTCGCCCCGCAGTGCAGATATTGTGCGAAATAGTACGAAGGCGCATAGATGTTTATGCGGTGAGCAAACCTTGAACTCCGTGTCTGAATATCATACATCTGAGTGCGCTATTCGGGATTAACCTTATTCCACGCGCGTGCAGACACGCGGCGTTATTGATAGTATGTAATAATTATTGTACTGGCGCGTAAAACCCGCGGCCGCCCGTAATGACGGATATTTGTACTCGGAACACACGAAGGATATTATATATTATATATTAATATTGTATTATACGAAATGTTTGTGTGTACGTATATTATTATAGTGTAATTAATATGATAATCATTTACGATTTCGGTCTGGTCAGTTCGTTTGAAATGACGCAATGGTCTGTACGTTTGTTTTATTTTTTTCCTTTCTCGTTACTATTTTACAAATCGAATCGATTTCAATGAAAAAATTGCGGCATTCCACCCGTGGATATACCTCTTACCAATAATTGAGATTCGAGAACGTCATTAGAAATTCCTGTTCTCGCGTTTTTCCGCAGATTCGCGTTCGATTCGCCAGAATTAGTCCGGTCGCCGTCCTACTATGTGGTTCACGACACTATTGAAGGTATACACCGCACACTATAATAATAGGTGTTTCTACAACGAATGTCATCGTCGACGAAGTAATATTATAATAATGGCAACGTTTGATCGTGAAACGCCCCTGTGTACGGTACTACAAAATTTTCTCAAAATAAGTTGAGCGAAATGTGCTTCAATGGAAATTAAGTGTTAATCGAGGATCGGTAGAGTCTACAATTGTAATGGTCTCTGCACATTCGCTTCATTGGTCTGTCCTATATAAATAACTTGTTTTGCCAAAATGTAATCCTTACTATTATAATACTACCTAAATCTATATGTTTTATAAAATATTTTCAAATGGCTGCCTGTGTGACAGTAAGTACTCGATAAATACCCAAAATATTTAACTATTCACAGCGCATCGTTTCTATATTATACATAATATAACACGACAGCACGTGTACTCAGTAATCGTACATTATATAATATTATCGTAACGCTGGTTAGATTTTGGCTAAATGTCTAGCAAACATACAAGACGCAGCCCTAATACATACAAGACACATAACGACAGAAACAGAACCTCATCTACTGATAATAGTCTTAGTTTTATGATGATTATTAATTGCATTGTTTTGTAAGCGACGCGACACTGGTCACTGACGATAACGCCACGTTGTGTAAGGAATTAACTCTATAATTAGTCTAATTACCTAAAATGTACGAAACTCTACAAACATGAAGTTATTTTTGGCTAGGTTATTACTATTAGTAACAATACGATGAACCCGTCACGAAATAAAAAACACAAGATGACAAGTTTTTACTAAAATAAACGAGTCATTAATTCCGACGGTTTAAGCTCACGGATTACCTAACCAGTAACCACGTAGATGCTCCACGGTATTATGCGCGTGTATTATGT